>CM069445.1:24719070-24969778 GCA_035610835.1 Ophiura sarsii | reverse complement strand
CCTCATGAAACCACCCATTAGCGCGGCGGCATGATACGCATCACGGTACAGACGAAACAAGTCCAGGAATAACAAGGGAGAACAACGCGACTAAAACAAATAACAATGGGAATGCCCTGGGACGACAAGCAATACAAATGGCTGCGCAATATTAAAGGCATATTATGTGATCTTTTCCAGAGAGCGCCCTCTATTCATGATTTTTTTTAGAAAGTAGATTTTCTTGCAGATTTACATTTCCGATCACAAATCATATACATTCCAAGTTACGAGCGATACGATTCCTAATTACCTCAAAATCATGGTTTTAGAGTGAATTTAGAGTAAAAAATATAAACTGTCGGAATCCCGACAGTTTATTTTCACTCTAAAACCATGATTTTGAGGTAATTAAGAATCGTATCGCCCTGTAACTTGGAATGTATGCATGATTTATGATCAGAAATGTAAATCTGCAAGAAAATCTGCTTTCTATTTTTTTTTCGATGTTGAGGGCGTTCCCTGGAAAGATCACATAATATACCTTTAAAACAAACAAAAATCAATTTAATATCAATGAAATTTTTATTTAGAGTCCGCAGACCCTCTGTTTTTAGAGGTAAAATATTTAGAGTCCGCAGACCCTCCGTTTTTGGAGGTAAAATATTTAGAGTCCGCAGACCCTCCGTTTTTGGAGGTAAAATATTTAGAGTCCGCAGACCCTCCGTTTTGGAGGTAAAATATTTAGAGTCCGCAGACCCTCCGTTTTTGGAGGTAAAATATTTAGAGTCCGCAGAACCTCCGAATCAGGAGGTAAGATATTTAGAGTCCGCAAAAACTGCAATACTGGAGTGTCTGCGCCCGTCGCAAAAACTCCAATTTTGAAATTCAAAAGTTTGAATTATGAATGTGTTTTCTTTAGAGTCCGCGGAACCTCCGATTTCGGATTTGTGCACCCGTCGCAGAAACTCCAAATTGGGAGTTTCTGCGCATAATACGCAGACCCTCCGAATTCGGAGTTTTTGCGACGGGCGCAGATACTCCGAAATGGGAGTAACTACATACAAGCTATAAGCCACGGCACTCAGCTACACATTTGCGCAGTGTATTGCGCTCATTATATAGGCTCGGTTGACTACGTCATCGAAAACCGACGGCGCATGCGTTTGGAGAGGGACTTTGGATTAGCATTTTTCAGCACTCAGGGGGGTTAGGGTTAAAAACACTTCAGAAAGGGAAAAAACAAATCATTTTATAGCGACATATATCATTTCAAGGAACACAACTAACAAGGCGTGCGGGCGTGCAATCACAATCCAACAGCCAAAGATGGCCCATTTCGAAAAAAAAGGAATAACACATTTATTATTTTGTCTTCAGTTAAAAAGGTAGACTTCTGAGCACCATCTGCAAAGTCATTCAACAACAGAGTGCCACTCTCACCTCTCCTGCACACACAGACTTCAGCAAGCTCCCTGCTGGGCAGTTCATTATACCATGGCAGGTAATTACCTGCCATGATTATACATGTAGACCCTATACTAAGACTATAGAGCACCTTCACCTTCAGTCACCACTCCACTGTACAGCGTGTATCAAAAAGAACGCAACACTTTTTGTCGATAGCTGTACGGTCACAATAAAACACAAATCACTCTAAAACTTATATATTCTGTTAGGTCTACTTATTGGCTATCACAAAGTCAAATTACAACGAAATCGATTATTTATTCGCTGAGATATTAAAGGTATAAGTAGAGAAGTGCAAAACACGTTTTACATCGTTCGTTCTAAAAACTTGTATTTTCCTGTCCGATTAGCGTTATGGGTAATAACAGTTTGATAACTATGTAACCTTAATGTCTGGAATGGTTTATCTTAATTTCCTGTGTTTGAGTAAGGTGGTACGTAAAATCAATGAATCGTGTAATCTGATAATCATTCGACCATTTGAATACGTCAATCACCCTTTTCTGAACCACCGATTGCTGTGATCGCCACATAATGTCTATGGTACGTTTTTTCATAAATTAAAGTTCATAACTGATGCATCTTAAAACAAGGACAGCATTTTGAGGGTCGAGCAGCACCATAATGTCTTATTCCCATTCACAACAGACTAACAATGACTGATTCATACAAGACAATTACTACCTTCACTGAACTATTCCATTTGTTTATCTTTTGAATAATGTGCCATACTGTTTTATTTATGACATTAACGAGAGAAAAAGAGAGAGGATTTGCAAACAAACTTTGTAATCTGGATTTCCAAGTTGTGTCTGTGTCATTAACTATCAACTAATTTATTGCCAGATTTAATTAATATTGATATGATACTGTAATAGCCAGACATTTAATACCTTTAATATGACATTTTCTTCTCGGAATGATGAGTTTGATTCCAATTATTTAAGTACAATGAGTTATTAAAGTGTCTTGCCTGACAAGAAAATCAGGCATACAGGATAAACGATGTAAAACGTGTTTTGCACTTGTCTACGTGTATCGTTGATATCTCAGCGAATCAATAATCGATATCGCTGTTATTTGACTATGTGATAGCCAATAAGTACACCTAACAGAATATATAAATTTCAGAGTGATTTGTGATTTGCCGTAATCGAAGAGCTCGCGACAAAAAGTGTTGCGTTTTTTTGATACACCCTGTATACTTCGCACATTAATTCTGTGCACATTATTTTTGGTACCTTTAGGCTTTACTTAACTAAGGTCTACCAAGAAATTCCACAGATACAGATGCTACAGATTTAGTTGCTAAATGAATTTCTGTTGAGTCTATTATCATTCTCACTTACTTACCACTATGGAGTTACAGATACTGGACAGAAAAAAAACCACCAAAGGTCTTGATCTGACCAGCATTAGACCAAAATGATATTGTACAGCAGTATAATACTTTTAAAATAGGAGTGGGGTGAGATAGTGGATTATTGATCTTTGTTCAACCAATACAATAGAAAAAGGATTAGAACAGCAAGCTGCCATGAACTGGCAGCTTGAGTGCAATACAAGTTAGATTAGAATAAGAAAGCTATTTAACTGAAGTGTGTGGATTACACTAGGTGAGAAACATCAGGTCAGAAGTCACAAACTGGTCCAAAAAATGTTTCACTTCTAATAATGTTGAGGAATGCACCAAATCTGATTAAACGGGACAAAACTTACATAAAAAACTTTACATACTTAATGACCCACAAACTATATATTGTTGGAAAGCTTATGATTCAAGGTTTTTCATTTTTGCAAAAAAGAATCAAATTATACAGGGCGTGTAAAATTTGTATAGGGTGGAACATAAAAATGTTGATTGTTTTTGCTCCTCACAAAATATTTTGATAGTTTGTACAATTAGGGTTTAGCTGAAGATAGTCACCAAAATCAGAACAACCGCAGAAGGTGCTACCAAATTTGCTAAGAATCACTTGCCTAAAATGTTCACAGGAAAAGTACAGGGTGTCTAAAATTATGATGAAATAATGCATAAAATGAAGGTTTGTATATAATATTCTATGAAATTAAGTTAGCATGGACTATTTAATTTAAAAGAAAATGGTTATCAAAATGAACTACACGAATATCATTAAAGTTCCTTTTATTTTAAATACAGGGTGGTCCAAAATAGGTCTAAATAGCAAAATTTTCATAAATCTATGAACAATTCTGTGAAGAAACACTTCTGGCTTTTTTAGTTAAAGGTAGATGACCCGATCACATTTTCGTAACACAGAATTATTTCAAACATACGGAGATTTTCATATCATATGAAAGCTCGTATTTTTCTCATCATCATACTGAAATTTGACGGCCTAAATCGGTATAATTACGGAGAAATCGATGAAATAACGTCGAATTACCGCGAATGGTGGTATACCACCGATATAGTTTGTGTACTACTCAATGGGTACAGTTCACAGCATCTTGTGCGTGTAAAATAAGAACCATTAGAGCTATGCAACTCAAACTTTGGAACACGACTTTTTTAAGGATGACCTTTCATGTAGAATAGAAAACTTCAAGTTGAAAATCGGAATGTGATCGGGTCATCTACCTTTAAATGTTTTACTACCCAGGGTAGAAAAGGACCGAAGAGTCACACAAATGAAATAGAGAGACTGCGATTTGGCCATTGTTTAATCAATAAAATGAATAAAACTGTGTGTTTTTTACATTAAAACACTCCCTGAATTGAACATCATATTCTAGTAGAGAATGTCTAGATAACAATTCAATATTATTATTCATAGTAGCAGGCACATGTTATTAACACATATGAGAAGTTTAAAAACTTTCCTATGTATAATTTTAAAATGGCATCAATTTCAAAAGTTCTAGTTTTCCACTATTTTGTGTAGAAACCTATGGGCGCCTCATCCACCGGCGCCCCATCCACCGATCCCACCCTTGACTCACTCGAAGTTTAGATTGATAACTTCACTGTTGCTAAACATGTGGCTTTAATTCTTTTTTTATTCGGTAGCTGGATAAATTGTCTTTAATATGATACCAAAAATGTTATGTTTTTTTGACAACTTCTATTTAAAATAGAGACACGTATCACGATTTTAAGGATTTTTGAAACGATCCCACCTTATTTGATATACCTATTAGTGACCTGTGACCAGGTGAGAAACATCAGACAAGATAAATGGATGTATGGTGGGCCTGCAGAGACAAAAGGGTGTAAACAGAAGGATGGACAGCCAAACTAGTCAAAATACTGGTGGTCGTGTGAAAGTACACAAGAAAGAGTACCTGATTTGGGCAAGCGGTTCACTTTTTTGTGTGTTCATTATTTATAATTCACAGAAACACTGATCCCAATCAGGTATTATTCCTTTCCTTAAAAGAAAAGCTCACCAAGAAAAGAGAAAATTTAAGAAAAGAAGGGAAAAAACCCTTTTATTTCAATGCATGAAATTGAAAATTTGCCATTTGAAATTGAAGCCTCCAATGTTTTTTTATTTTATTTGTAAAATATGTTGGCAACATCGTATGAATATATAAGACTTGTATACTTCTATTTTCCTCTTTATATTTTTGTTTTTCAGGCCGGTCGAAGATATCTAGAATATATTCTAAGGGGGTGATATTATTCTATTATTCTAATACACTTTTATGTATGTGACTGCTACGGAATCCTTCAAATAAATAAAATCATATTTTGTTCATCATACATCCTTTTTATTTGTTAATAATTTTGTCGGTCAATTCTTTGTTTGAAACCTTTTGAAAAAGGCCAATAACTAAAAAAGTGATTATCTAAGTATCTATTCCAATTAACTATTTTTTTAAACTTTATGCAACCTACTTATATGCTTTTTTCCTCTAGTCAATTGCCTATAAACCTATTTTCACACATCTAAAACTCATTTATTGGTCTCATTACTCTTTAATTTTTTTTCTGACACAATTATCTAGTTTTCAAATAAAGTGTGATTTTATGCTTTTCTCAATTTCACATGTTCCTATTTATATAGGCCTTTAATCTCCATCCTTTTATCCATACAATCATTTCAAAATTTAACCATTCAGCATTTACAAGGTTAATACTTGTTGTAAAGAAATTCATCAAATTATCTCATTTACACCTAAAGGAGTGTGTGGACCCTCAGCAAAGCCTCCGTAAAACTGCCGTAACTTCTTCAATATTCATTTAATGTTTATAAAAGTATACAGCTTTTTGCAGGAAAGGGTTCAATGAATCCAACCATAATAATGAAATTGACCATTTTGGAAAAATTATAAAAAACATGTTTTTTAATAGACCAAAAAGTGTGATTTTTTCCCCAAAAAATGTGATTTTCATGATTTTGGAGGTAAAAAATCACATTTTTTGGCACTTTTTGGTCTATAACTCAAAAAAAAAGAAAAAGGTATTCAATAAAAAAAAGCATCCTGGGGAATGTTATCAGGATTATCATAACACTAGTACGACAACATTTAACAAAATTTATTTTGAGTTATCTTTGCAGAACCTAAAATGGGTCAAAACATGTGTTTTTATAATTTTGTCCCAAATGGTCAATTTCATTATCATGGTTGGATTCATTGAACCCTTTTCTGCAAAAAACTGTATACTTATATAAAGATTAAATGAATATTGAAGAAGTTGAAGCAGTTTTACGGTTTTACTACATTATGTTATTTTTGTACATGTTTCCCAGTCATGTGCAAATTGGTGGTTTTTGTCACACTGTTTATCATCACTTCACCAAAATATCTCATTTATACTTGGCCTCAGAAAAGTAACTTTTGACTATAGAGGTTTAAGATGTGCTCATGTTTATTCTTATGGTCAAAGAATGTTATAATAAGAGTCTTAGACTGACAAACTTTAAAATGAATACATGAATCCACACATTCTTACAAAACCAGATAAACTTGACAGAGGGAGGTGCAAAATAAATGTTGAGTTTTTGATTGAATATTTGGAACAATGACACTGAGCAATATAGACCTTTCTTTCCTTTATGAAGTTGGGCATTAATCCTACCACAAGTTATGATATTTTAAATTACAGAAAAGCTTTAGTTCCTATTCTGAGTGCTATTGTGCCTCTTGGGCAATTCCGTAAATAGGTAAACCAAACGGCAAATCACATTATTGGCTCTCATTCACTGGAAATTGTTTCAAACTAATTTTGGTTTATGGTAACTTGAGGGTCACTACATGACTTTATATCCAATACATACTTTTGACAAAATTGGGCAATGGTTAGGCCAACAAAAAAAAATTAGTTGTGTTGCCCTCATCCGGCCGGGTCCGAGAATTTTTTTTTTTTTTTTAATAGAATTTCTTCTTTTTTTTCTCTTTTTTTTTCCAAGATTTTTTTTGTAAGATTTTTTTTTCTCAATATTTTTTTTCAAGAATTTTTTCTTCTTCTCTAGATCTTCCAATCTGCAGTGGCAGTCTTTGGGGTGTGGGCACACAAAAAATACTGCAAGTCACGACTTGCGAATCCCCCTGGCTGGGAGATCAACTAAATGAGGTCAAAGGTCACAAGGGTCATGTTCCCCGGCGTTCATGTTTCTTTTCTCCAAGTTTGGCGTCAATCGGGCAACTTGAACGATTTGACCTCTGGATGACCTTGGGTTATTTTTTTGACATGTTCCCCCAGGGTTCATTGCACGATTTAACCCCTTGTTGACCTTGGATGACCTCTAATGACCATTGACCTCAGATGACCTCTAATTAATTCTAGTCACATGTTCACCCGGTGTTAGGGGAGCACGCAACTAATTAGCTCCCCATAGGCTTTACACACAAATGTCGGCCTATTAAAACCTCTCTATTTCAAAAATTCCACGGTCAATGTTTGTGAAAATTTGCAATCTTATGCCATCAATGCTTATTTATAACATATCAGAATATAAAGAAAAGTTATCCGTCACATTTTTCAGTAAATGCCGCTGAATTTGGAGGTATTAATTTCATCACCTAATTTTCAGTCGTCAGGCTGGGATGCACAGTGGCGGTAAATCGGCGGATAAAATTATAATAAAGCTCAAATCATCCCGTTTCTTTTACAAACTTCACGTACATATTCCACACAACACATACATGCAACATTCGAGAGGACAGCACCAGCTAATGTATCGATTTCGCACACTTTTTGTGCTTGATAGGAACTATTGCTGTACTCAATTTTTTGCCGGAAGTGGATTTCTAGACTGAATTAGTTGTGTGCGCCCTTAGTGTTTCTTTTCTCCAAGTTTGACGTCAATCAGGCAACTTTTACGATTTGACGTCAATCAGGCAACTTTTATGATTTGACGTCAATCAGGCAACTTTTACGATTTGACCCCTGGATGACCTTTGACCTCAGATGTCCTTGAATGACCTCAAATTATTTTTTTACATGTTCCCTTGGTGTTCATTGGCATGATTTAATCCCTTGTTGACCTTTGACCTTGGATGACCTCTAATTAATTTTTAGACATGTTCACCGGATGTTCATGTTTCTTTTCTCCAAGTTTGACGTCAATCGGGCAACTTTTACGATTTGACCCCTGGATGACCTTTGACCTCAGATGACCTATGCAAATTAGACCCAAAAAATGTCCATCTGGCGTTCATGTATATTTTCTCCAAGTTTAAAGTCAATCGGGCAACTTTTACACACCCCAAATACTGACAGGGGTGTGTTCGTGTGTGTAATGCAATTCACCAAACAATGTAGCCCCCATGGTGGCTTTACTATCGTTCATGCTTCACTAATTACTAAAGCCACACCACCCCTTATTGTCATCTCATCTGACGTCGCCAAAATGTCATTTTTGAAATCATCATTTGCACATCAAATTGAACTAAAATCTTTCAAAATGCACTCATGTTATTCCTAGAACTCTAAGTAATACATTGAGTTCATTAATGTTGATCTAGCATCCTCATTTTGGGGAAAATATTGAGGTGAAAGATCGACAGTGCTAACACTCAATGTGCGGATCCAAGGTCAAAATGTAAAATAAGCTGAAACCATTAAAATATGACATGTTTGCTTCATACAAACACTGATTACAACCAAACTTGAATCATACATGTTAACCTTCACATGTCAAAGGTCACATATCAAGGTCAAAGGTCATCTGGGGTCAAGCTGTTAAATAAGCTGAAAACATTAAAAAATGAAATTTCTTCTTCATACATTACGATAACAACTAAACTTGTATCATACATGCAACATGGGAACTTTGATATGTCACTGAGGTCAAAGGTCACATCAAGGTCAAAGGTCAAGTTGTTAAATAAGCTGAAAATATGACATGTCTTGTTAATACAAACACCAATTACAACCAAACTTATATCGTGCAACATAGGAATATTCATATGTCAAAGATCACATGTTAAAGGTCATCTGAGGTCAAGTTGTAAAATAACCTAAAAAACATTAAATTTGATATTTCTTATTACAATATTACAAACACCGATTACAACCAAACCTGTATCATATCATCATGTGTCAAAGGTCAAAGGTCATCTTAGGTCAAGTTGTAAAATAAGCTATGACCATAAAAAAATTGACCTTTTTTGCAAACATTATTTTGTTTTGAGCTGTTCGTGTGTGAATAACATTGGATCCAAAACTTAATAATGATAAAATTGGATGATTTTCTGAGTTTTAAAAATATTTAAAATAAACCTCATAGCTCGACCAATACATTATGGGCTCAATCTATAATACATGAGCTTGTCACAAATGGATACATGAAATTTACAGCTTGTCGCAAGCTGAGCTTCTGCATCATTGATGCTCTCGTTACTTTTCCCAAGACGGTCTCATGTCCCCAAAATGCTGTTTCCCAACAATACAGGAAAGTTAATGACGTGACTGGTGGAAATTATTGGCTAGTCATCCATATATTAAGCCCAGTTAGGAGAGTCCAACTTTACTTCAACGTTGAAAGAATAAACGGGTCCTTCCAGAAATCGGGAAGGACTATTCATCATTTAGACCAGGTCAAAAGATTAGATTCGGTTTAGGCCCTTCACAATTGATTCATAGTTTCCTGTTGCTGCCTGACCTACATGCTCAAATCCCAAAGCAAATAAATAAAAATTTAACTGAAACAAAAACCAGTATTTCTGTATTAAAGGGACATTAAGTGGTGTTGAACATTTTAAATTTACTTCAGAATTCAAGATGAACATTAAAAATTGCCAATATTGTTGTTTCTACTAACAAAACACAGCAAAACTTGATTAAAACAATATCATCGCTATTTATTGAAAAACGCCCTCTATGCAAATATGGTTCGCGTTATGTATCACGCGTACTGCAGGGGAATACTGTCGGACGTAAAATGCTCGTCGCGGCTGTACGAGCATTTTTGAATCGACGTTTTCTTGTACAAAGAGGGCTGATTTTTCTTAATCCTTATAAGTGGAAGTTCATACATGTAATACAATTATAAAAATATAATCCCAGTTTTTATCATAATTGAAGGCGCAGTCTCCAACACATCTCTTAGTGCCTCTTTAAATTGTAAAAATGCAGACAAAACTGTATTACATTGATCATGGCGAGTTATTTTGGTCTATGGTGTAGTGTTTCAACATTTATGAAGAAAACCGTGGTAGATCAGGATGCAAATGGTTCTCGAATGCATCTGCTTTGATTGAATCCTATATTTATTCTTAATTAACTTACAGATAACGGACCACAAAACCATGACGACGAATGGAATGACTAATATTGTAATAAATCATGTGACGGCAAGATGGCTGAGCCTCTATATACAGAAAGTGAGACCAAAATCACAACTACAGACAATATTTACAACAACAAGGGGCACAGCCTTTGAAATAGTGTCCCAAGACCTTCAGGCACATTTCAACAAAGTTTTGGGACATACGCAGCATTAAGTTAACGTAACTGCTATCAGACATGCCACAGCATCATCAGTAAGTAAATACGTTTTCAGGCCATTATATCCCTCTGCGTGTATAATACAAGCCATATATTTTCTTATTACATTTTAGTATAATCTATACAAAAGGATGCACTACACCAAAACACCAAATAATTTCTCAATTGAAATGTGTAAACCTCAAGCCCCCTTACCCAAAGAATATTGTTACATGGTTGCGATTGAAATATAACAGCAAAAAACCTAAGAAAACACCCCCATACCCCCCCCCCTTCCCCCCCCCCCCTCCCCCCCCCCCTCCCCCCACCCTCCCCCCTCCCCCCCCCCCCCCCCTCCCCCCACCCTCCCCCACACACATCAACATGACAAATATCCTCCACTGGCTTTTCAAGCCAGGGGGATCAAAGTGAAGATATTCTTTTTAATTATAAGTAAAACAATCTTGCCCGGGTGCTATTTCAACATTTTGAATAAAAATGTGTATTTTATCATTTGGAATGAAAAGGTCCCATTCGTTCAAATACAAATGGTGTTTCCATGGCAACAAAGATTTTTTGAATTTTTAAAATGCTGTTCAATATGTTATACCATAAGACAAGCATGTGCAACCTTTTCTACCACACGGGCCGCATTGTGATTTTGAGATCTATTCACGGGCCGCAGTGATTATCAACATTCCAAAACACGTCCGGAGGAGGAGTAATAGGAGAGGGGAAGTCCATTGCTCATGGAATGCCCGCTTCTCTTCCTGTAATTTCCTCTTTATACTCGCTGTTACTGCTGCAAGGGCCATTTGAACCAGGGATTTTATCATGCAATCACGCCTTGAGTTATATTTACTAAATGCAGCGCGTTACCCTACTAATTATAAGGGAGCACACCATTAATCAATCCGCCATTTGTGTAAAACTAGGGAGTTCCGCATCAATGGGAATTCTAGGATTGCTTCGCGGGCCGCAGATTAGAGGTCGGCGGGCCGCAGGTTGCACACGCTTGCCATAAGACCTTCCACCATACCAAATATAATCAAAATCCATATTTTGATTGTGCACATAACCTGGTGGTATTTAGGTGATATCTATCTTTAAAAAATCTGCATTGTTTGACATAATGACCAATTGTTTATATCAACATATTTTGCAGGAAGATACATCAATGCACATGCTCAGTGAGGCGCCTAAGAACATAGTAGAAGAAGGTATGCAAGTAGAAAACTGTAAATGCTTTGAAATGTCTGGAGGCAGGCAGGAACGGGGATTACAGATCATGTTTCTTTTCTTTATAAACCCTAACCCTACTGCACAACACGGCCAGTTGGTTTATATAACCCGGGGTGAAAGTTTTTGGGCTATAAAATGGACCCAGGGTATATATGAGGCGAAATTTACTGAGCAGTATAGCCTTGACAGTCGTGGTGTAGTGGAATGGAGATGGGCTTTGTGGCTGGAGGTCCTTGGTTCAAATCTGGTGGGGTGGGGGTCGGGGTGACCTTTCGAGTCAATTTTTCTCAGTGCGAAAAAAAATCTGTTGCTATGTGGTGTTATAGAGTTAGGGTTATTGTTACTTTTCTTTCACATTTATGTGCTTTCAAATGTTGTCTGTTTTTGTTTTCTTCACTGTATCTTGTTTTCTTGTTTGTTAACTGCACCTTGGATAAATGGCGCATTATAAATGCTTATTTATTATTATGTGATGCCAAATAGGGTCCCATTTTTCAACCTCTTGTAAATGGGTGACCCCTTTTCAAAGCCATTTTTGGGAAATGTATGGGTCTAAAATTCTTAATTTTTCTGTTTTTCACCAAAATTTAAGCAAAATGTGTCAAAAATATATGCAGGAAAAAACGGGTTTCTGGTAAACATATGAGTCCATTTCCCCCGGAAATTGGTAAATGTTTGGGTCAATTTTCATTAGCCAGACGCTACCGCGAACCGGAATATAGGTCTCCGTGGGTTGCACGATTATGCGCAATTTTTGTTTTTCACATCCTAGTAACAATGACACAGTGAAATCAAAAACATGACATATGGCGTGTATTTTAAAAACAATCCCACCCGAACAACAGAACTGGGTGCATAACTCCTAAATAGGGCATCTTCTCTGTATACTCTGGCAACACGTATCAATGTTACCACTCAAAAGCTTCGTCCGACGTTGCCGGATAAAAGTTGACAATGCTTCAAATCATACATCGACGTCGGACGATGCGCTCGAAGAACGGACCTTGATACGAGGGACATTCAATAAGTTCTTCCTCCTCACTCATAACACCGCTTATATGAATGTCAGCTTCATCATGGCTGTCACATTTATATATCAGATTGTAAGCAATATTAAAACTTGTGTAGGCTTGCAAATAGTGTAATATCAACTCGAATGTATTGCTATGTCTTTGGCATACTGGAATACTGCTTATCAGTCAATTATTCGTTGTTATAACCACTGGTCAAGCCACAGTGATGCCTCGTATATTAAATCTTTAACATGATATTCACTTTATGAGTTTTCCTTATGTGTAACCTTCAGTATAGTCATATCAATCAGGTAATCAATTGTAGAAATTATCACTTGTTTCCAAAGACTCATCCCGCCATTTAGTCCTGTATATATAAGATCTCTTAGTTCAATAATGTCAATCAAGTATGACTTTTTGCATGCTTCTCTAGGAGAGGGGTAAACCTTATGGTTACCCTGATCCGGTTCTGGCTAATCAGAGAGCATAATTTTTCCTAAGAAATAGTCACCTTTATTTTGTATAGTCTGTTAAAGAAAAAAGTGACATTTAGAACTGTTTTTATTGACTGATAGGTATGTTTCATCTCTTGGAAGGGGCTAAATGAATAGTACTTAAGCGATAATTAGCTGTTTTTCATCTGTTTCCGTTTACACTAAATGGAAGTTTGGTTTTCACTGCATCTCCAAAAAAGTACAACCATTTACTCCGATCAATTTACAATAAATGTGTAGCTGAGGTTCCAAGCTACAATTGGGTAATATTTCACAAGACTGGCTCATTTGATTATAAAGTTATGAGGTAGGAGGTAGAACTTATTGAATGACCCTCGTATGCTATATCGGAGTATTTCAAATAGGTTTTGACCAGTATTGTTCATCATACTCTAAGCATTACTGCTCCTGCCAGAGCAAGTCATTCCTGAAGAAGACCAGAGGACAAAGGCATGGACAGGTTTAACACTTTCCACACGGATATTAGTTTTACCATTATACAGAAACCTTTCTATTCCAATGCTAGGCATGTTTGTACTAATTTTTATACATTTCTCATGTAAATATGATTGCAAATATGGTAATGAAATTCAATAACTTTGAAATTGTTGAAAGATTTGAACGTTGTCTGTTGACGCCTGCCGCATGGAAAGCGTTAACTATATTTATCTGACTGCGAAATTGTGAAACTGGTTACCTGTAAAGGGTGTTTTCATGCAAAGTCATTAGTTCAAATCCTCCTCCAAACAAAGATATGTATACAATACCAATCACTTTCAGTTTAACAGGTGATTGGTACCCAACTTCATGCATTGACATGGTTTTTTTTATGGAATATGATTTGAACCAATATTTTCATTTTCTGATAGATAATAATAATAATAATAATGTGGATTTATAATGCGCACTAATCCACCAAAAATGGTGCTCGAGGCGCGATACAAAAAATAACTTACATTACAACATACATTTTAAAGTACAACTTAATCTACAATAATTTAACTAAATACAACTTAATAGTATATTAATTATGTCAATAATGATATCATAATGTGTGAATACATGTAATACTACTAATATTTGAAAATTTAAAGAAATATAGCCTATTTATATGAAACCGAAAAAACACAATTTTAATAAAAAGCATCCTTTGTCAGATGGGTTTTTAAAGAGGTCTTGAATTGTGCCAGGGATGTGCATGATCTAACATGAATGGGTAAGGCGTTCCAGAGACGTGGCGCTGCAATTGAAAAAGCTCTGTCCCCCCAAGAGTGTTTTGAACGAGGTTCATAAAGAAGTGACTTGTCGCTGGAACGGAGTGTACGAGTAGGTATGTATGGTTTAAGAAGACATGTGATATATTGCGGTGCCATGTCATTTAAAGCCTTAAAAACAATGAGCAACAATTTGTATACAATTCTGTAACCAACCGGCAGCCAATGCAACTTCTTTAAAACGGGAGTGATGTGATATCTTTTCCTAGTTAGAGTGACCAAGCGCGCAGCGTTGTTCTGAATACGCTGAAGACGTGCAATCTGATCTTGCGGAAGGCCAAACAAGAGGGAGTTACCCATATCAAGCCGGGAGGTTACAAAACTGTGAACAATTATGGTTTAGTGCCCGCATCACAGCACACCCTACATCTAAAAATGTGTGTGTGTGATATGATATACTGTCAAATTGGGAATTTTTGTGTGTATAATATTTCGCGCTTTGCCCATTTTGAACAATTTTTCTTGTTTTTTATTTTCACAATTTTTAGCTTCCTCGCATACACCTACATCCAAAATGAATATATTATTTATTTTCGCGCTTGCTGATTTTAGCGCGAAAAGCGCAAACATTTCTTCTTTTACAGTAACATAGAATAGACTATATACACTACCGCCCAGAAGTGATCGCGCACACCATCGGGAGAACTTATTCTCCAAACAGTCTTGTAAATTTACCCATATCAAGGTCAAATCCTATTTATATAGGTGTCTGGATATCTTCTCATTCATAAATTCATCTTTCCTTGACCTTGTAGCCTACACATTTTTCAAAATAAATATCTTTCCGAGGTCGCTATTTTCTCTATGGGGAAATCCCATGCAATTCTCGCCTCATTAATAGTCATGAGCTCATTGTCGCTGTAATAGCGCTATGGGATATCCTTGCATGCGAAAATCATCTCCGATAAATCATTATTTTTACATTATTTCACAAAATGCAACCACATAATATTATTATGATAGGGATCTGTAATGCTCATTAATACCTAAAACATGGTTCGTGTTTTGACAAGGTTACTGGAATTTCCCCAAAAAGCTGATATTTCGAGACAAAACTTTATTAAAGTTTTGGTGGTAGAATGATACCGGTGGCGTACTGGGATGACCAGCAAAATGGGGTATTCTGTCATATTGCAATGTGTGCATAGAACATGGGTTATAAAACACATTAAACTGGTGGACATGATGTGAACACAAAGCACACCATACATTTTGTATACACAATTGAGCTCATATTGGTGAAAATGGCTGGTTAAATTGTAATCTTCCCATTTTTGAGTTAGAAAAATGCTCGAAGTTGTGACACCCCCTAGCGAGACGGCTTGTCAGGTCCATTTAGGAATGTAGCGACTAGCCAAGTCTGACCTACGCTATTAGAAAATATTAATCACACAATATAAGTTTAGTTACCGCGTGATCCAACATACATTATTTTGAATGGACTTGTTCGAATCCTTTGTTAGACTAGAATCGATCACCCTTTTAGCGCATTCTTTTATGAATGGGAGTTGACCATTTACAATCATGTGAAAGATAGAGATATCGCCCAATTAAAACACATCTGGCAGTAAGTTTGGTTGCATAGTATGGTGGTATAGGCTGTTGGGCTATGTTGCTCCAATAACAGGAGCGCAACTGATGGAAAAGATATCGACTGACCTTCGCAAAATTGTACATTACATATTCATTGTATTATGGAATGCAAATCATTGTCGCGGTAATTTTAAAACCTGCCATGGGCACTGTGCTGCCTCGTGCGAAATACAGACAAACTGCGAGGTTCTCTGTCATGTATTGGATCACTGATTTGTAAACCAAAATATAGAAATTGTCTTTTAGATGTCAGGTTTTTCTCGACAATTCAAATTTGATAATTACCATGTTTTAGGCATTTATAAGGACTGTGCATCCTTATATAGGATATTGCATTTGTGAATATAACAATTAATTATTAAAAAACTCAATTTTTCAGAGAAGGTGTAGATGAGAGAGAATGTTCCCATAGCGCAATACTAGTGGTAATGAGCTCATGAATATTGATGAGCCAAATGTCAATGGGATTTTACTGTGTAGATTTTGACTTGTCTCGATTTATTGAATTTTACATGAAATGTGGTGATCGTAACATGCAACAAACATGAATTTATGAAGAAGAACTATATAATGAACACATACAACATCGTTACTTGTGAAATTATTCAATAATAATGTTCATAGATGATGGATTTTCTAGGATATAATCACTGCGCGATCACTTCTGGGCGGGAGTGTATGAAGAGCTGTGTTGCAAAAGGGCCTACATCCAATTCTACCTGTTACTCATTTTGCATTATTGAATGGATGGCTATTCATTATGTGGAATGTGGCTCGTATTGTTGGTGCCTCAAGTGGCGTGCATGGATGCACTAATCCAAGTCAATGAACACAGCCATATAATAATTTGATTGATTCCATGGACTTGTCAATGCTAATTCAATAATGCAAAATGAGTAACATGTTGGAGTGGGTCTGGTGGCCCTTTTGCAACAAAGCTCTTCTTATATTAAAAACTTGATTCATTTGTTCCTATATTAGGTATACAAGTGTTATGCATCTGATGAAGGCACAATCTACACAATGCAGAAACGTAAGCTGTGTTATCCATAAGACGCCCAATATGCAAGGTTAGGTTTCTCTTTCCATTTAGGATATCAGTCATATTTATGCAGTGATTAATAAATACATATCGTCGCTGTTCTGTCAAAACCTCATAATCTGGCCCGTCAGCATGTATAAAGTAACATTATACCTTTGGGCAGTCTGCTCTAAACATGTTCAAGTGTCAAAAAAAAGTTTCAATGCCTTGTAAGTGCTCTTGTTCCCGAAGGTGTATAAAGCAAAATGTCCTATGCATAACCGTTGAGCAGTTTTACTTTATATGTGCTGTAGTGCCGGAAAAAAATACAATAAAACGACGATATGTTGTTTCAAGAAAAATAGAGAAATCAATGTACTCGCACGGATCTTGATGTATGAGTATTGGCACGACCCTGTAGAAGGAGTGCTATTGGGAGTGACCGGTTTGCCCTCTTGTATGTACAGCGTGTATCAAAAAGAACGCAACACTTTTTGTCGAGAGCTGCACGGTCACAGTAAAATACAAATCACTCTACAACTTATATATTCCGTTAGGTCTACTTATTGGCTATCACATAGTCAAATTACAACGATATCGAATATTTATTCGCTGAGATATTAAAGGTATAAGTAAAGAAGTGCAAAACACGTTTTACATCGTTCGTTCTAAAAACTTGGATTTACCTGTCTGATTAGTGTTATGGGTTAACAGTTAAATAACTATGTAACCTTAATGTCTGGAATGGCTTATCTTAATGTCCTTTGTTTCAGTAAGGTGGTACATAAAAGTCATTGAATCGTGTAATCTGATAATCATTCGACCATTTGAATACGTCAATCACCCTTTTTAAGTTCTGAACCACCGATTGCTATGATCGCCACATGTCTATGGTACGTTCTTTCATGAATTAAATTTCATAATCGATGCATCTTAAAACAAGGACAGCATTTCGAGGGTCGAGGAGCACCATAATTTCCCATTCCCATTCGCAACAGAATAACAATGACTGATTCATACAAGACAATTACTACCTTCACTGGACTATTCCATTTGTTTATCTTTTGACTAATGTGCCATACTGTTTTATTTATGACATTAACGAGAGAAAAAGAGAGAGGATTTGCAAACAGACTTTGTAATCTGGGTTTTCAAGTTGTGTCATTAACAATCAACTAATTTATTGCCAGATTTAATTAATATTGATATGATACTGTAAAAGCCAGAAAATTGATACCTTTAACATGACATTTTCTTCTCAGAATGATGAGTTTGATTCCAATTATTTAAGTACAATGAGTTATTAAAGTGTCTTGCTAATATTCACCTGACAAGAAAATCAGGCATACAGGATAAACGATGTAAAACATGTTTTGCACTTGTCTACGTGTATCGTTGATATCTCAGCGAATCAATAATTGATATCGCTGTAATTTGACTATGTGATAGCCAATAAGTACACCTAGCAGAATATATAAATTTCAGAGTGATTTGTGATTTGCCGTAATCGGAGAGCTCGCGACAAAAAGTGTTGCGTTTTTTTTTATACACCCTGTATACCCATTGTCCTCTATCAAATAACACCCAGGTGGGTATATATCAACTACTTGGAATTGTCTTGGGAACGTAGCTTACTGCTATTAAGTACTTGGACCAGAGTTCATGTTTTGTTGTGGCTGTCCTGTGTTGGTGGGAAGTGGGGACCGTGTGCTGCGATTGTGTTGAATGCTTTGTTGTTTCTCTTTTCCAATCAATGGCAGTCAGCAAGGAAGATTTAGTTAGCATCGTCAGTTGAGATATCCATTCATTTTTTTTTGTATATAAAGCGCAAATGTGAACAATAGCCCAACAGACATTAACAAGGTTAATGACCAGAGTGATTAAAAATCAAACTGGTAACTCTCGAAAGAGAGCTCTGAAAGGCCAATCAATTGCTTCACTGCACATCACCTCACATTTCAAAAGAGTGTGCATCTCAATCTTTTGTGAAACAAAGAACTTTTAATCATTCTATCGACCTATTTGTGGAACTGCAGTTCAAATGCTTGACTGTAATATTGTAAGCTTGCTCATCCAATATGCGGCAAACCAGTTTATAAAAAGACTCATCATTGACAACAAGCGACATGGTTCAAAAATGTTAAAAAAGTAATCACACACAAATTACTGCTCAACATGTTATGGCTGCATATTGGGATCCAGTGTACCCAAATTCTAACCTAATCTTTCCTATTCACCCATCATTGCAGATATATGACCATATAGAATGGTAGAGTCCAACTGTTGCTTGAAGGAGGTGAAGATCAAATGGAGTAAGTTCGTTGTTAAAGAAAAACTTCTTTTGTTTTCATATAATGACGTGAAATATTCACATACAGGGTGAGTCAGAAAGTATGGGCACCTTTTTTTTTTAAAAGCACCGCAAAAAATGTAGGACTGTAGATTCAAAATGATAGTGCTTATAAAGACCACATATTTGGCCTTCATTCAAACACAAAATGTTTGAATTTGACCATTGCGTCATGAAGTTACATCAATTTTAGTAGAGACAATATGCTAAAAGCCAATCCACAGGTCAGCATTACATTGTAATGAGTGCCTGATTCAGAGATGCCACTATAGGTATCAATAAAACTAGTGAAAAATCTCAAAAGGTGTATGAATTGTGGATACAAAATCTTAAACTGACTGAAAATAAATAGACCTGTGGAAATTTGAAAAAGAAAATGCATGAATTCAAGAAATAAAATTAAAAGAAGGCATCTCAGCTGATTATAGAAAGTGTGCTTCATTATAATATATTGAAGAATGGTGTGGTAATTCGACCATCCCGTGTATTGGCATTAAAATAGCTAGAAGACTTGACTAAAATTAGTGTAACATAATAATGCAATGATCAATTTTTTAATTTTTTAATTTTGAATGAAAACCAAATTAATGGTCCTTTAAGCACTTCTTGTCTGAAAATGTTGTGACACCGTTGCGAAGGACTCGCCCTGTTCAGTGTGTCCAAAACTAATGGGTCCAAAAATGTGAGAAACTTTTGAAGTAGGAAACATTAGGCATTTAAAAGTAAATCCGGGTGAAAACACATTTGTTATTCAGTGGATGAATCGGAGTCATCCACTGATGCCGAATCACACTCTGCTAATCGGAAACATTCAGAACTGATCTAATATTTTCGGATTTGAAATTGTCCATTGAAAGATGTTTCCCTGTGTTGTTTCAGTGTTAGAACACTGCACCCTTAATGGGATACCAGTGGAGAGGATGTATATCCTATTGTAGAATGATTTGCAGATATTTGGATCAGGATGAGTTTCCCAGGGATATCAGTGGAGATGATGTATTAGACAGACATGCCAACTAGTACGTTTTTCTCGTATTTCGTACGGGATTTCGTTAAAATACAGGCGTACGGGATTTTCCAAAAAAATATGTTTTTAACCATTATTGACATCCAAACTGCAAGGCAAAGAATCCCTTTCAAAAACGACTGCAAGTAAAGACTATTATCCACCCGACAACGTTTCTAGAAAGTAAATATATTCCCGGTATGTTATGTTACGCTATTGTGGTATATTACAATTTTGGTACCACCCATCGCACATGATCGCACATGGTAATTGCGCAATTACTAGACTGAGACTCTGCCGCCCTCATACATCACTCTATTAATAGTACAGTGCCAGGGAATGTACAGTAATCTTGATGACTTGTGGATGTATGTACACTTATGATGAATTAAAATGAATTAAAATGGCGGCGCACAGTGATGAATGAAAACAAACTTTCTTCGGCGAAAAAAGTCAAAATATGCCAGAAAGTAATTGGAATAATGAAAATTATGAAACTTCTTTGCCAGGAATAACTTGCAAATTTAATATGTTGTCATGCAGTGAAGAAAATCGGACTAAAAGTAAACTTATTTAAAAATACGGGTTTTCAATGAAAAATACAGGTTTGGGGGTTTCAGAATATAGTTTTCTGATCCCAGAGGTTGGCATGTCTGATTATATCCTATTGAAGATCGATTTGTAGATATTAAGATCAGTGTTTCCCAGTGTAGTGTTATTTCCAGGGCAGGAACTTTAGATTTTTTCAACCCTGCCCGACAGAAATTCCACCACCCAGTGTAACTCCCTTACACTGTGAGTTTGAACAACTTTACCTGCCAGTTCTGCAGGTACATATGCATCTTCACCCGTCCAACGCAAAAGTAACCCGCTATGGGCAGTTGGGCAGGTGCTATTTCCAGGCCTGGTTGTTTCAGTGTTTAGAACAGTGCACCCTTACAGGGATGCCAATGGAAATGATGTATATCCTAGTGAAAGATGATTTTCAGTTATTTGGATCAGTGTTTCTTCTGGCTGACACTCTTAGATTTGGTTGTAAGGCTTGCCTACTTGTCGGATGTTGATGATGCTTTTAGCTGTTCTGTAATGCTTAGATGTGTGTATTTTCTGGCATTTTTAAGAATGCACTTGATTGATTGGACACTCTGTCGATTTTGGTTTCTCCAAGCAAATGCTTGCCAAGTTTATAATATGCCCGTTTCCACTTACTGTATGTGACCACCATTACATGTAGGAGTGGACTCACTGCTCAACTGAAAACTGTTGAGCAATCTTGAGTTCCTATAAGCTCCATAGGCATCAAAGGATCTATCAAAGAACCCAACTGGAACACATTGTGCATGGTAGTTTTTATTCATTGGACTGCCCTTGTTCTCTTTTTATTTTGTTCTACAAAGCATTGACATCCTTGATGTAATAGAGCTACACACAAATCTTTGAGTTATATTTTTGAAATGGTAATCTGGATTTGAATAGGTGGAATTGTAGGTATTTTGGATCAATATTGTAACGGTATAGCCTCGGTAGACAAGGGCCGCTCAAATAAATTTATATCCGACCTGGCAAACTCTATAAAATAACACAATAGGACTAATGTTCAATTTATGTTTCAATGTATTGGCCCTCAATTGTTGTATTCAATATTTTGGCCAGGTATTTATTCAAAGTTCTATTCACCACTTACATAATCACAAACCATGATAATAATAGTACAAAGAACAGTATACAATACAATTTCAAACCGTGTACAAAAGCCTAATAAATGTTGATCATAAAACCTGAATTAATCCTAAATGACTAAAAACCTGGTCCTTGGTCCAACTCTTGTGTAGCAGTATTATATAAATTATCCAATATCCAATACCAAATCCTCATCCCCATCAGGATGTTACATAGGATTCTTCAAGTTCAATAAACCTAAAAATTCAACATTGCCACACTAAGAAAAGTACCAAAGGACCGGACATTACTTAAGTCATTTGTATACCTGATTTCTCGTCGAACCAAACACTCGCCACTTGGAATCTGGCACCGACACCCCGATAGCGAGGTAATCCAAGGAAAAAATAGTCGAGACTTCTGATCCAACTAGTATATAATATTTCCGTGTTAGTTAACGATAATCAGGTTCAGAAGTGAATAAAATGGATTAAGTGAGATCTATATACCAGATTTAAACGATGCTGATTGGTCTAGATGTAAAGAATCTGATTGGTTATTCAAATTATCAATCGGTGACTTTCCCAATATTAATAGTTAAACTGTTTTAAATAAGAATGGCCTTTAAAATGTTGAATCGCACAAATAAGAGCTGAATTCGATTTTTGTTACAATATTCAGCATTGGAAAGAAATTTCTATTGAAGTTTATTTGTAATTGACAAGTTAGTAATATGCCTGATTCCACATACTGTATGCATGTGACCACCATTACATGGAGGACTCACTGCTCAACTGAAAACTGTTGAGCAATCTTGAGTTGAGTAATTGACAATGTATAAAAATCAATGCCTGTTATAGTGCCCTGATACCCTAAAGTTTGCGAAATACGATTATTATATCTAGTCTAGGTTTAAACATACCTTAAGTGGATGTTTTGAGAACAACGAGCTGTTCTCTTTATCAACACTGTTGATGATAGTATGTTTGAACCTGGACTAGATATATAATAATCCTATTTCTAAGTTTGATATAACAATTCTGATGAACATCTTTTAAATAAAGGTTTGCATAATGTGCAAATTCAAATGTGTGGGTGGTTTAGTGTTTAAATCGAAGGAAATAGGTTCTCACCAGTCTCACTTTAAATCTAATATTTACAGAATAAAACAGCAATTATGAACACTTTATGATGATGCATAGATGTTGAACGATTTGTACAGAATTATGATCATTACAATTTATAGGTTTTTCTTAATGAATCATGCGGTACTTTTGACCTAGCCTATCATCTTTCTAGGATGGGATGCAAATTGTAATTCAGAAAGTACTCTGTATTCCATTTATCTTCCTATGTGCAGTGATGTTGGACTGTATTTTAGTTGATCATCTATTTCACTTTTATGAGCTTGTGATTATGCTGTCTTTCATTGTTTGAAACCTTGATTTTCATTGATACTAGGTCAATAAATGCAAAAGTTGTATTTTAAAAGAAATTAGACAAGTAAATGAATGCACGCTGATGTTGATATATGAATAATGGCATGACCCGTGCACAAGTGCATTACTTTTTCTAATTTTTCAAATAAACAAAATGGGCTAATTCCATACATGACAATATTGAACAAAATGTGCAACTTTGTGCAGTTTTTTTACTCTCTTTGATATAATTTCAAACAAATATTTCAAACAAATAAAAACATGTTAACAAGTTTGATTACACCCGATTTAAAATTGGCAAACCTGTGCTGTGTGGTGCAAGCATGTACGGCACAATTAATATGAAGGACATTTTCAATAGACTTCACATATGTATTGCTTTCTGATTCATAACTTCTATGGTTCAGTCAGTTCCAAATTACAGTAGCAAAACCTGCTACAGCAACAAATTAATTCAGAAGAGCATTGGTCCACAAACGCTTGCATTATGACCCATTGTGAATTGTTTGGATGACACATTTATTGCTTATTTGGAACTGATTTGTATGAATGTACATCATTTAAAAAGAAGGGTTTTGAGTTTATTTCAAAAACTCAATTGTACAGTTGTACCTATAGAACCTTTCAAACAGACTTTTAACAAGTAAACCTGAAGCATCTAATAAATTAATGGAGCTCAGTGGTTGATAATTGATTCATGATAATTAACAAAAACTACTTTAGTCCTGTAGATAAAGGTAGATGTTTTCAAAGTCTTCATGATCTCATTTGCAATGATTTTAAAATGAGGACTTGAAAATTAAGGCCCTTATTTACCACATTTGTTAACACAGCACGGCTATAACACCTAATTGGTATCGATCACTCTATTTCATATCTGTTTCTCCCTCTCAGGTGTGCTGTAGAAGCTCTTGAAGAAACACAAGCCCAGGAAGGCCATCTGTGAAGCCATGGAAGAAAACAGCTAGCTGAAAGTCACCTTACCACACAACTTAGAAGACCTCAGTTCTATTGGCGAGAGATTCAAGGAATAGAAAGTCTACCATAAGTAATTGCAAATGAATTTATCTTCAAAATGTATTCATTTCCATTTTTACAAATGGCAATGGATGCATTTGAAGGGTATTAACTAGCTGAAGTAATTTATTTGACAGACTATATGAAGAGCTGTTTTGCAAAAGGACCTACATCCACTTCTGCCTTTTTACTCATTTGCATTATTAAATGGAGGGCTATTCATTATGTGGAATGGGCTTGTATTGTCAGTGCCTCAATTGGCGTGCATGGATGCACTAATCCAAGTCATAGAAACAGTAATGAACACAGCCATACAATAATTTGATTAATTCCATGGACTTGTCAATACAAATTCACTAATGCAAAATGAGGAACATGTCGGGGTGGTCTAGTGGCCCTTTTGCAACAAAGCTCTTCATATGTGACCAGTCACGTCAAAAAGGACATGTTGTCGGCAAACACAGTTTTGAGATGGAGGCCAATATATTTGGTGAAATATAAATATAGAGGAAATAGAAAAAAATATGCTTCTTCAAATCATATCTTGTGATTATTAAAAGTCTGATCACCTTCAACATGGTATCATTTTCAAGCTTAAAATGTGTTCTTCTAACTCAAAATTGACTCATGCCACCAACATGTCCATTTTGATGTGACGGGTCACATTGTTAATGTCAGTGTATGAATTGTATATTAAGATGGCTTTCATTTTAATGAAAACTGTCACTTTAAGTAGCTATAAAATGTGTGTCATCGCTGTTTTTCTCTCTGAGGGAAAAATTAACACTGGCCTTTCTATATATTATACATGCCCTAAGATGAATCCAAAACTAATTGTACAAATACCAGATAGGATTTTGCAAGACTGGCCGAGAACACTACATGGAGTTTTTATTTTATTTTAGATACTTATCCAATTTATATGAGTTATGACGAGGGTTATGACGATGTCAGAACTCTTCAAAATTCCCAACAACTTTTATAGACATAAATTTAAATGATATATTGATATTGAAGTGCGAATAGCTTAAATACAGTTCATAAGAACACAAATTATCCCAATTTAATCACAACATGGGCATGACAAAAATGAGATGTGGGATGTGGGATGTGTTGTGTTCGCTTAATAGTAATACAGAATGAATTAGCGATTCAATTATACAGAATTTAATCTAGACAATGACACGTAGCTTTGTTTTGCTTGCCACCATCTTGGTATTTATTAACCCACAATGCAATGCGATCTATAAACTACGGAACACTACAAGTGCCACTATATTTACTTGATAAACACTACATCCCTTATTTTCTTGAAAGAATGAAAACCATTCCCAAACAATTGTTAGCATTACCGAACCTATTAAAAATGTTGGTTAAACAACCATACGAGGTCTTGTGGCCCAATGGTTAAGGCACTTGCCAAGTAAGCAAGAGGTCCTGGGTTCGATTCCCGGGCGAGATCGTTTTCCCATAATTGTCTCTTTTCTATCCACGACGGCGAACCTGTTTAAAATATTTATAATTAAACAAATGTAATTGGCTCTCAAAAATGGAGTTTGGTCATACTAATTGTTTTGTGACAAATACACCTAAAAATAACCATATAACTGTATGGAGATAATGGCGTGTACTTTTACTGTTATGAATAGGCTTTAAACGCTTAAGAATCTGCCGGAGGTTTTATATTTCTTGACGGTGTCTTACTTCGGCTCTCAGCTATTGGGGTGTCTGTGGTCTGTGAAGGAGTCTGTGAAAAGAATCACTGGTCAGACATGTTAGTTATCGTGTGCTTTATTTAAGAGGTCGTGACCTCTGCTCAACATATGGGAGACGGGCTGTGTTTACTCGCTGATGTAAACACACTGTATATTATAACATCCCTCTCTTTTGGAGATTTGCAACTAGATTATTTTTAGAGTTCACTATAGTTTGTATCAGTCTCTCATGCATAATTCTCCTGGAACATGCTTTAGGTAAATGAAAAGTAACTGTTGACTTTGATTTCTTTCAAAGTACTGTTTAGCATAAATAAATCTGTGATCTCTTTTGGTCACTAAATCTGTGATCTCTTTTGGTCACATTATAAACTGAGGTTTTTTCAGTCTTTTATAGTCTTCATATTGTCTGTAGATTATTGATAACTTTTTCTTTTTCATTTCTTTTTTTGAACTAGTAGCTTTCCAAAAATATCAACAATAACATCAGAAATGTCTTTTTAGGTCGTCCGTAGGAAGAGACCTTATAGCAGCATCCTTCGTGTGTGTTGTCTGTCTGTGGTGTGGGGGTGTGTCCGTCTGTCAACAATTTGGTATACACTTTTTGTTTTATCCATTTCTTCTCCATACAGTAACTAATTGCAATCAAACTTCAGTCATAGATGCATCATGGAAACCTTCATATGTTAATGAGGTCATAGGTCACATACCAAGGTCAAAGGTCATCTGAGGTCAAGATGTAAAATTCAGTACACATTGTTTGTATTGTCCATTTCTTTTCCATACAATGACCAATTGCAACCATACTTCGGTCATAGATGCAACATGAAAACCTTCATATGTTAATGAGGTCAAAGGTCACATACCAAGGTCAAAGGTCATATACCAAGGTCAAAGGTCATCTGAGGTCAAGATGTAAAATTCAGTACACATTTTTGTATTGTCCATTTCTTTTCCATACAATGACCAATTGCAACACAACCTCTGGCATAGATGCAACATGGACACCTTCATATGTTAATGAGGTCAAAGGTCACATACCAAAGTCAAAGGTCATCTGAGGTCAAAATTTAGTACACACTTTTTGTATTGTCCATTTCTTTTCCATACAATGACCAATTGCAACCAAACCTCGGTCATAGATGCAACATGGACACCTTCATATGTTAATGAGGTCAAAGGTCACATACCAAGGTCAAAGGTCATCTGAGGTTAAGATGTAAAATTGGCCACATATGTAAAATTGATTACATTTAAACAGATGAGTACAATTGCAACCAAACTACCCATACAAACGGACGACCTATTTGGGACCGCTGTCCCTATTTTTTCTGATTGATAGTTTTGTTTGTCAGAGTTTTTTCATTTCTGAACATAGTCTCTTAGGTAGATTGGGTTTCTTATTGTCCGTCCTGACTTGGTGGTCAACTGTTCTGTTGCTTGTGTTGGTTGGACTTGTTGTCTGGGTCCTGCTGTCTGTCTTGGTCGGCTGTCTTGTCTTGGCTGGCTGTCTTGCTCGGTCCCTGCTGTCTTTCTTGGTATTTTCTTGGTCTTGTCGTGCTGTTGTTGAGTGGCTGGTCTTGTTGATCTCGTCAGCTGTGGCTTGCTGACACTGCTGTGGTAGCTTGTGTTGTCTGTGGTGGCTTGATTCTGCATTTGACTTGGTCTTTCATTCAGAGTGTCTGGTCCAGTCTTTGCTTTGGCAGTCATTGTCTCTGGTGGTGATTCTGGAGTCTTTTTGAGGTGGACTCGGTTACTGCGGTATATTGCCGTTGGGGTCTCCACCTGATACGACCGTTGATCCAATCGTCGAGTGACAATGGCTTTTTGCCAGTTCTTTTGGCCTTGAATCAGTGGTTTAAGTCTTACAACATCACCTTCACTTAGGGGCTCCAGGTCTTTTGCGTTTTTGTTGAAATGTTCGGCACTCTTTTGAATGCTTCGTTTCATCCGTGATGATTCGTCGACGATCTTTGGTTCTAAGAGTGTGGCTGCTGTTGGAAGTCGAGTTCTTGTCCGCCTGTTCATGAGTCGGTTCCTGCCTTCTGACATTTGGTCAGGAGTCTTTTGGCAGTCTTGACAGCAGACTCAGCCTTTCCGTTGCTTTGACTCTGCCCTGGACTACTGCACAGGTGCTCGAAGTCCCATGCAGTAACGAAAGCTTGGAAGATCTCTGATATATATTGCGGTCCGTTGTCGGACACAAGCTGCGCCGGGCTTCCATAACGCGCGAATTGGCCTTTTAACTTGCATACAACAGTAGCGCTAGATGAATCAGGGAGTAGGTCTACTTCCCAGAAGTTACTATAGTAATCAACTGTGATAAGATAATCTTTTTTATCCCATGTGAACAGATCAGTGCCTACTTTTTCCCACGCTCTGCTGTGCAATTCATGGCTTTGCAGCATCTCC
Organism: Ophiura sarsii; assembly: GCA_035610835.1. NCBI lineage: Eukaryota > Metazoa > Echinodermata > Ophiuroidea > Amphilepidida > Ophiuridae > Ophiura > Ophiura sarsii. Next base: position 24,941,195 of record CM069445.1, on the reverse strand, counting down.
TTCTGCTGGCTATTTTCATATGTGCGGCATGTGTCACATATTGCAATATATTGCTTTATGTCATAAGACATTCTTTGGCCAAAATAAGCATTCACGTGCCCGTCTGAGGGATCCGTCTGTGCCCAGATGCGAAGAATGTATTCTTGTAAGCATGTCGGCACACAATTTGTGTGGTATTACCACTTGATTGGCTTTAAAGATTAGTGCGTCTTGCACAACCAACTCATCGCGATAGCTATAGAAGGGTGTCAGCTGCTCGTGCAACTCACGTCGCTCTTCCGGCCATCCAGCGAGGATGATTTTCTTAAGCATTTGTAGTGTTTCATCTTGTTCAGTTTCACGCCTTATTTGCTCTATTCTTCCATCACGAATAGGAAGAAAGCTTATCATATTTATTTCTTCAAATTTGGTGTCTTTCTTATCAGTGTTAGGTAAGGAAGCTTTAGAAAGCATGTCGGCGATAACCATTGTCTTTCCTGGGTTGTATTTTATGTCATAAGAGTACTTCTGTAAGCATGACAATATTCCTTGTAACCTTTTGGGGGCTTTGATTAGTTGTTTCTTTACAATCATTTCAAGTGGCTTATGATCACTTATAACGTGGGTAAATCGACCAAAGGTATACTGATTGAATCGCTCCATCGCGAACATTACCGCTAGCATCTCTTTTTACAATTGATGCGTATCTCGTTTCTGTATCTGTAATTGCTCTACTGCAATCAGGGATAGCACTGGATCCAAAATGTGAGAGGTCCCATGATATTTTTCAGGACCCCGTAGGACTTCAAAAAACAAATTTAAGGGGTTCCCCAAGAAATTGAGGGGTCCTGAAGTTTGGGTATTTAAACAATTTACTTTTTTACAGGCAGTTTTAATGAATTTATATTGTGAGCAAAGGATGGATATGTAATTTACAGAATTTCTTAAGGTTTCCATTTCCACACATCGTCAAATTTAAGGGATCCCTTCAATTTTGATCGGGACCCACAAGTCTTTCCAATTTGAAACCTGACGCGTCACTATTAGAAAGTGAGAGGTCTAGGACGCGCAGACGCGTCAGAATGCGACCCCTGACTGCAATATGCTATAGGCCTACCCTGTTGTAGGAGTACGGCTCCGAGGCCTTTCCCACTGGCATCACACCGTATAGTCTGTTTCTGTTCAGGATTATAGTATGCGAGTACCGGGGCTTCAGTGACTAGTTTTTTTTACTGTCGCGAGTGCCGTTTGTCAGTTTATTCAGCGAAAATAGTGTGTACTTTCAACGCATATTTCATCTTAATGTGCAACATTTGGATTTGACATACCCGCAAATATTATTCAGAATATTGTAGTCTATTGAAAAATTATGAACATTCTTGGTTACATGAACTACGTAGACCAAAGTACCTTCCATTTTGACATGGAATAATCTTGTATCTCCTTGGGGCGTTTAGCATTTATGATTATATACATGATGCATCAATCAACTGCTTCATTCAAGGAGAAGGGAACTTTGAAAAACAAACATTTAAAATAATAATAAAAATACGATAAAACCAAAGCGAAATAGTCCCAGGGAAATATCTTCAATACTAAAAATAAAAAAATAAGATACAAAAACTTTGAAACAAAGAATAAGAAGATTCACAATCTTTTAATTTATTCATAATATTGATCTCACCTCTTGTAATGTATCAAGTTGCAACGGAAATAACTTTATCAGCGATTGATGTTGATCAATGTTTTCTGCTTCAAGGTTTTGTTGATTTTGGTATTCTGAGGAGGGGATCAAATGCTGTTAACCTAGGTATTACAGGTGCGATTATGTATACTCATTCATTCACAGAAAATAACGCATCACACTTTTAGCGATGCATTTTGGACAATTGCATAGCAGTTTGTGGAAATTGCGTAGCATTTAGCGATGCGATACCGTCAACTTCATCATAGAGATCAATTATTGAACAATCATATGGGTGTGATATGGACCAAAACATATCATTTTGTACCAAAATTCCACTGTGGTTGTGATGTGTCTTTACAATGCTATAAACTGGCTTGAAGCATTTCAGCTTCAACTAAAGTGTACTCTTCCTGTACTCGGGCTGTTAAATAAGGATTCTGAAGAGCATCTATTACAAGGCAATTTCATAAAGGACACATCTATTTTAGAATTACATGTTAAAGAAATGTGCTTGGAACAATATGAGGGTATTTTTGTTGTTGTTGCGTCTCATTTTCATGGAATCGCCCATGTATTAAAATAAAAGTTGGGATCCCGATTTTTGAAAATTATGGAAATTGACTGATTTTATTTTAGTCATTCACAGGGTATATTTATAAACCGTATATTATTACACTAATATATAATACAATCTTGCAAAAATTAAAAAAAATATCATGTGGTGCTTTTGCTCTTCTTAACTCCCAACATTTCAACTAACAACTAACATTGTGGTGGATCTTGATGACACCTCTACAAAAGTGATGGACTTACCTGAAGCCCTACTGACACTTCAAGACCTAATTGTCTTGGTGTGGCACTAATTGCGGACCTTCCTGTTCCTGGTGTGGCACTTCCTGGTGTACTTGTGGATCTTCCTGTTCCTGGTGTTGCACTTCCTGGTGTACTAGCATACCTTCCTGGTGTATTTGTTGCACTTCCTGGTGTACTTGCAGACCTTCCTGTTCCTGGTGTGGCACTTCCTGGTGTACTTGCAGACCTTCCTGGTGTACTTGTAGACCTTCCTGGTGTACTTGCAGACCTTTCTGGTGTACTTGAAGACCTTCCTGGTGTACTTGTAGACCTTCCTGGTATATACCAAGATTCATAGAGACACTTAACTGATTCTTAACTGAGCACATATCCATCCTTGGCACTGTCTGATTGCCACCTGTCATGCTTTTTAAACAGTCTGTCTGGTACACCAACTGAAGCTGCTGCTGAGGCACCCCCTGATCTTAAACTAGGAAGACCGTTTATCTTAGGGTCAACACCCACCACACTTAATGCGTCCTTAAAAATCTCCCTACACCTGGTATATGAGAGCTGTCCTTCCCTCAATCTATAAGCCTGCACTGATTTGAGGAAAGATACTGGCCTGAAAATGAATTTATCTGATGTATCACTAAATTTGGCCAAGTCAAAGTACTTTTTAATCATCCTTACCGGACAAGTCATGGTCCCTGTTTCAGCAATAATCACCCAAGCGCCCTCTCTATATTGATCCGTTTTACTCTTGGCTAGAAATATCTTAACAAACGAATCACAAAATACAACATCACACTCTTTAATATTAATAAGTTCATTATGGCGTAAAAAACCTGCATATGAGATTAAACACATAGTACACAGACGGATATTCATTAAATTGGATTCCAAACCAAACTTTACAATCATCTTGTGGAGAATGTCCGGTGTAATTGGCTCCTTCTTAGAAACTGGTCTAGCTGACAATCTCCTCAGCCCATCAATCAGCAAGTGGAGATATTTCGAATCACATGGGTTCAACACTGTATGAGATTTGCTATCTAGGTGCCACTTAATGCTATAAAAAGCACTCTCAATTCTGGAAGATAGTGCACTAGACATGTTCAATTCAATAAAGTAAGTACCTTGCTATATCTTCTTTCCCGGGTGAAAAAGTAGAGATACCTTGCTTTTCACTCCAAACCTGCCAAGCGGCAAAAGAACGGGTATATTTCTTCACCGTGTTATCAGCTCTGGAAGCCCGCAAAACCTTGTCCAGTGTTAATTTATAACTTGAGTCTCTGTGGGTTCAGAAAAACAAACGTTAAACCATGACATAAAAATACACAATGACTCTTGATAATCAAGAACCTGAGAATAGGCCAAACGGTCTTACAATTTCTCAAAGAGCCAAACGGCTAATTAGTGGCCATGAAGCCTCACACATAGCACAGCACTCTGCATTCTGGGAGTTCCGAAAATGGAATTAGTATTCAATCCCTGTGTGAAAATAAACCTCGGATCATTCAATCTAATGACGTCTCTGATAAGGCTATGATAAGGACTATCTATAGCAAAGAGTAATGGCCAGAACACAGCTGAGGGTTAATCAGGTATAACCAATGTACCGTGTGCGCCACTTGCTTTGACATGTCTTAAGACCTTAGAAACCATGTTAATGGGAGGTACAAGCCAATTGTTTGGACCTGACCAACAATGTACCGTGTGCGCCACTAGCTTTGACATGTCTTAAGACCTTAGAAACCATGTTAATGGGAGGTACAAGCCAATTGTTTGGACCTGACCAAGAAGTAGAAAAAGCATCAACATGGCTAGTATATGGGCACCAATATCTGGAATTGAAAACTGGCAACTTAGTATTACGATTATCCGCAAAACGATCTACTGAATGTGGTCCCCACAGACAATTCATGAACTGGAAAAATTGGGAAGAAACACCCCAATCATCATAATCAACCTCTCTGCTCAAAAGGTCAGCTTAAACATTCTCTTCCCTAGGGATCCATTAATACAAATACAATACAAATGAGCATTTATAAAGCGCCTTTTCATCAAGATCAAAGCGCGTGAGAAAAGCAAACCCAATGGAACAAAAGGATAATGAACAAACAAACATCATATAAAGTACAATATGATACAAGTTACACGACATTTGGATACAAATATGTTTTGACAGATTTCTTGAACATGTGTAAAGAGTCCTGATTTCTTATGAGAGCAGGAAGGTGATTCCATATTGCTGGAGCGACATAGGTGAAAGTCCGATTACTGGCTGATGTAAGAGTTTTGATGGTTGAATGCTGAGTTAGTTGTGTAGTATCTGAAGCCGATCGCAGGTTGCCACGTCGTGGTTTGTTCAGAGAAAGGCAAGATGATAGGTAGCCCGGTGCTACGCCTGAGAGGCACTTAAACACAGTAACTAAGATTTTAAAAGTCACACGTTCTCTGACCGGCAACCAATGCAGCTCCTGGAGACAAGGCGTTGCATGATCAAATTTCTTAGCCATACAAATGAGCTTAGCCGCCCAGTTTTGGGTTCTTTGTAAACGTTGAATGTCACAGGCGTTTGAACTGAGGAGCAACCCATTTCCGTAATCTAAACGTGATAAGATCAACGCACGCACAATTAGGTGACAAGTATCGTTGTCCATAAATTTACGGATCCGGGTTATGTTTCTGAGTTGGTAAGTCAGGCTAGAACATAGGGTTTTAATGTGAGAATGCATGGACAAAGAGCTGTCAAACACAACACCGAGGTTGCGGACGCTGTCAGATGGCTTGATAACTTTGTCGCCGACCTGAAGAGAAACAGAAGGTACCTTGCTTTTGAGATGGTCTGGCACAGCGATAAAGAACTCTGTTTTCTGTTCATTGAGCTTCAACATGTTGAGAGTCATCCATGATTTGATGTCGGATATGCATGAAGAAAGCCGAGACAGGGCGGTAGATATGGATTCCTGGTCATGTATATCAAAAGGTACATACAGTTGGATGTCATCTGCGTACAGGTGATATTGCAGGTTATGCTTCCTAATGATGCGGCCAATTGGAATGGAGTAAATGGCGAATGACTGGGGACCAACTATAGATCCCTGTGGTAACCCATTTCTTAATCTGTTGGTATCAGAGGAGACTCCATTGATGCAAACACTAGTTGTTCTGCCGGTAAGGTATGACTCTATCCACTTGAGTGCAACTCCTTTAATCCCTACGTCATGGGAAAGTCGGTTGAGCAAGATAGAGTGATTCACAGTATCAAATGCTGCGCTCAGGTCTAGAAGGACGAGGAAAACACCTTTCCGTTGAGATAAGTTCTGCATTATGTCATCTTTAACTTTTAGAAGCGCTGACTCAGTGCTATGCAAAGCCCTGTATGCTGATTGTAAAGGTTCTGCATTGAACAGTAAGCACTATATTATGAGATTTGCAAAATTCAAACAAATTTAGGCTAATATCATGCAATTCTGGGACCATACTACCTTTCGTAACAATGGAAACTATGCCTTTGTTATCGGTACAAATCTTAACTGTCTTACCAGACAAATTAGGTGCAAAGTAAAGATATAAGGTGCTGTGGATAAGGTAAAATGGTGAATGAGAAATACTTCAGCACCCCTTTCACTACCCAAGAGAAACCCAAATACTTGATATGATCTTGGAAAATATCTATATGATGGTAACTGGATTTCAAATCAAAAGAGAAAATAAAGTCACCTTGTTGAAAATAGTTGAGAGCATCATTCCAATCTTCGAACTTAATTTTATCTTTACATAGATATTGATTAATGTACCTTAGGTCCAGAATTAATCTCAACTTTCCAGAGCTCTGTACTGCGCAACTGATAAAGGATTAACCACAAAAGGGGGCGAATCAGATTCGATAATAAGATTCTTAATCTTAAGCTTAGTAATCGCGTCCAAAACAAATGAATCATGAACACGAGCTGATTTATTGTTCTTGAAACAAGCTGATGGTGGAGTCTGACAAATGGAAGTCTGTAACCATTAGAAATAACGTTAAGAACATCAGGATTGTCGCCTATATCACACCAGAATTTGAATGCTGCTCTGAGACGTCCTTTGACTATAGGATCCAAATCTGTGTATCCTTGTTCATACTCATAATAATTATTAAAGTAAAAGTCATTATCATACCGTGGAGGAAAAACTTCCTTGTCATGTGTAGACGGTCCATCTGATACATTGCCGATGCTAGAACCTGTTTATTATGAAAAACAAACAATAAACGTAGAACAGCCATTAGTAAAATAAAAGTGTGTGTATTATTTATATCATAAACACGCCAATAATACGCTCCACAAAAGGAATGAGGCAATAGGCACCAAAGCGGAACAATGGATGAGTAGTGCCGGGTGTTACATACGCAATCAATAAAACAGATAATATCTTATTTATATTATAAACCAGGCATACAAAGTTGTAATGTATTGAAAAAGCAATCGCTCTCAAAAACCACTTTCCATCACGATAACTGGCTCCAAGCATATGCAATTGAGCCACTCAGTCATAGTAAACACAAAATAGATAACCAAACGGTTAATATATTGAAAGTAAACAATCTGCTTGACAAAACCAATTAATATACTCACATATTAATATTTCATCCTCATACATCGGAGGATTTCATCAGAATGGCAATGATCCACTTTGGCGCGAAGAAACATCATCTTCAGAGTTGCCAGTTCGTTTTTAGTAGTGGATCATAGACGTGACTGAGCAAAAAAGTCCCCTCCTCACGGTTGAGCGTTTTGTCCCCTCTCTTTCTTATTTCCATCGCCTCGCGTACCTCTCTGGATCTCCTGTTGTGTTCACGACCTAATATGGTGGCCTCATCCCAGTCTATGACGTGATTTGCCCTGGCTACATGATCCGAAATAGCTGATTTAGTCTGCTCTTGCTCTGAAGCCTTTCTCTCTGATCTCGTGTATTTCTTGATGTCTGCTTTCTTTGACTCTGCTTTGTGTTCTGCTAGTCGGACTCCGAAAAGTCGGGAGGTCTCGCCCACATACGTCAGCTTGCAGTTTTTGCAGGGGATTTCATAGATGCAGTTGCTGGTTTTTTGCTCAGTCACGTCTATGATCCACTACTAAAACGAACTGGCAACTCTGAAGATGATGTTTCTTCGCGCCAAAGTGGATCATTGCCATTCTGATGAAATCCTCCGATGTATGAGGATGAAATATTAATATGTGAGTATATTAATTGGTTTTGTCAAGCAGATTGTTTACTTTCAATGAATTTCAACAAACCTGATGAATCTTTTCACTGAGGTTAATATATTTATAAACATAATAGAATATCAATTTCACATTATAATCGTCATGATCATATGATTACCTTGATGCGGTCCAAGTGCCGCCACCATTGGTGTGTTTTTTTGGACATTCTTTCTTCCAATGGCCTGGTTTGCCACACTTATGGCAGTTACTGTATTTACTACTGGCAAAACTGCCGGTAAACAGAGGATTTCCCGGTCTATTGTAGCTGTTGCTAAATGCCACGAAAATTATAATCAGGGTAAGGAGGAGACTCCACTGGCGACCTACGATGTTGGTAGGGCTTCTGTCTGGTTGTGCTTTTACTTTTAGATTTTTTCTTCTTGGCCAAAGCCCTAGACTGAGCCTGTCTAATCCGCTTGTCATCCTCTGAATCGTCAGCCAAATCACCACAGAGATATTCCTCTACCGCGCCCCAACCTGACAACAAATGTATTACGAGCATGTATGTCAAGAACAATGGGGGAGGAACGTAATTACATAATAATGTAAAGATCATACCACTGGCACACGCCCAAATTAGAGACAATTTGGATGCTACCTTTTTCCTTGACACTTTAGCTGCACAATCGGCTTTATATATGCTCGAGCAGCACAATTCATGTTGAATGTCAGGAAATTATTGGGCTCTTTGAAAGCTTCGACAGCATCCTGCTGCCTAGCTATCATGTAGTATTTTACAGTTTGTAGTGATGACAGAGTTGATGTCTTCATTCAGCTTGACTGTGGGTCCAGTGTGTCGCCCATAATACTGTAATAATAATTCGTCCTCCGTTCCAGTAAACGATTCTGATGCCTATCGCACTTGGCATGCTGCCGCAATGCATTTAACCCAGCACTGCCATAACATACCGAGTCGTCACACCAAATCGCCTACCAAATGCTGGTCATTGGTCCCTTCTAACAGTATTTTATCGCACCACGACCAGTTCCATCTATTTTTTACACTTTTGTTGATCTCTTTAGGATCCCCTTTTCCACGCTCGACAAATTCTGAAGGTCGCCATTGTTATGCATTTCCTTTTTTTGCTAAGCACCGATTTACCAAACTAATCTCTGCTACAGCTTATGACATACGCTCCCTAACGTTATTCAATATAATACGAAACATAAAGAGACGGTAAAGAGATCATTACTTCGTACTGAGACAACAACAAAATTCCATCAATTTGTTTCACACCGCGGCAGTACCGCATTTGTCAAATACATGAACGGATTCATGTGGTTTAACAATCTCTGACAACGTTTTTTAACATAAATATAGACATTTAAGGTATAGAAATGTAAGATATTTCACCTACCTTCACTTAAAAACAGAGGGGTGTGCACAGTCAAGCTCTCGCTGCCGAATTTGTATTTTGGTCAACTGGCAACCACGTTACTCGCGTAACGTTTTCAACATTTTGGTATACAAGCAAGGGCGCCCCCAGGAATCTCGAAACTGGGCAACCCTATGTAGGATTTGATACTTTCCTTATCATGTTTTGTTATATTTCTGAATATCAACCTATATTCCTCAGGTGTTAGTTGACAAGCTTCCAAAATCTGAGCTTTTCAAGGAACTCATAATCATACTTTTCAATTATGATATCAATATGCGCCTCCCTGGCCTTTCCTAACAATGACTGAGAAATTCTCCTGACCCACGTATCTTTCTCCCAACCCTCTAAGAGGGCATAATTCTCAAACGCTGTAAAAAATACATCAGGATTCTGATCATCGTGCAACTTTGGAGAATATCTCTCAATTTTTCTGGCACCCGTTACGCCTGACATGTTAGCATCACTTACCGAGTCCCCTTGCTCTTTCTCCCACTGAGCCTTGGCCGGCAACTCCCTTTCCATCATTTCGTACTCCAAGTTTTATTCTAGACTCGGACTCTCTTTGTTTGATTTCGATCTCCTCTCTCCCGGTCTAATTTTGCTTGAGACTCACGTTATTTCATTTCATACTCCCTGGGCTGATTAAAACTAACTTTTATTGGACCATTGAGACCTGGAAAAAGATCCGGAGACTTTGAGGAATAAAATGGATATTTGCGTTAATCATTTTCAAAATGACCATACCAAATATAACCGTCGGAAAAGATCTTACACCACCTAGTTTTATAATAATCACAGACCAGGTTGCTGTCAACCTTCTCACTGAATTTATTCATGGTCACATAATATACTAGTCGCCAGTTGACTATCTGTATAGCCGTGACACAGGCTATGTATTAAAAGTTGTAATAACATTGCCATTATTAATATGGACATTAATATGGACAAATGGATAAACTAATGAGATTTTGTATGAAATCCGACAGGGTTTATTGGGTCATGGATTAGTTTGAACATGTAGACAGGGAGACATCATGGAGCGTTTGCAAGGAAGTAGAGCATGGGTGTTGTAACCTTTGAAAAAAAAGGCTTGTTACAAAGAGTTGGGATCTTTGGAAAGCTGCACATAACTGGAAAGGTTTAATCGAACCTTACTCGGACTGCTGCAAACTCTAGATGAGAAGAAAAGTAGATTGGAAATCTCTCCTCTCTTGACTATTTCATGCGCAGATGAATCATTCTTACCAAATGTTTCTCCATGATTGTAAAGATCGGTGATATAGATAGCTCTCAGAAATCGTCTGAAATCTTGGTCATCTGGACAGAATCAGTCTTGAGAAACGTCCGAATAGGCATATAAGTATCCTTACAGTAAAGTGTAGTGTTTAATTATTTCCGTTGGTCTTGGAAACCGAGCGTAATCTCCATTCACAGAATGGACAACCACAGGCCCTGGTTGAACCTAAAAATAAAGTATCAGGTGTTTTTGAATCTACTGAATTGGTAACCGCAGCAGCAACGGATAAGCCTCAACCCGTCTCTGTCGATCCTTCCGTCCCATACTGGTAATAATGTCACAAAAAGCCCTATTGTGTTTTTGTGGAAAATAATTAAGTAAATTTATACTGTATGTTTAAATGTCTCAGAGAGTTTACGTTCTCATAGTCATGCATGTAGTCATACAACTCGAAATACAACAATGCCTACTGAAGGGGAAATGGAAAACGTCCAGGGGGCAGGGGCTCCTCAGTCCTCCCGGGGTCCCAAGTTGGGTCCCCAAAGAACAATCGATAGAATATGTATTGAAATTGGAATTACAAACAAAAAAACCTGAAATGAGGTCGCTCCTTTATCTGCGAACTGGCGACTCCAGGTTTTGCCTTCATTCTTCTTTGCTCCTCAGCTGATCTTTTTCACTGATGTGGTAACCGTTTTCGTTGCATGCCATCGATCATTTGAATTGTTCGTACCCTGTCGCTCATTTCTTATCTTCTTATTGATAGTGGAAACAATGTAAAAGTATAAAGTGGAGGGAGCTGGAGAGATCTTCTACTTCTTGGCAGGCGATGGATCAGAAATCAGTGGGCCTGTGGGGAGGGGAGAATAAAGTCCATTTCAAACATGTCAAAGGTGAGGATGCCATCGAAGAAGGTACTTGTTGGTATTGGGGTGGTATTGTTATTGCCATGGCATGAGGTTGGTGCTGGAATTGTGATTGCTGCTGGAGTTGGTGACAGACCTGATTTATACCATGGTGGCTGATCGTGGCGCTGTCTATATTAACAACATCAAACAAGGACTGATGATGCTGTAGAACACTTGGTGACGGAAAGACGGACTCTACGGTGTACTGTCCAATGTCCACTGATGGATTGGTTGGCATCTGTGGCTTCTTCAAGAGTCACATCACTAGAAGTTGGACTGTAGGAACCTCCATTTGAAGTTTCGACTACATATGACCTTGATTTGTCTGCGACCTATTTTATGGTTGCTGGTGACCATGATTTCTTATCGGTATCCTGCATGTAGACCTTCTTTCCAGGGTACAGTGGTGGAAGAGCTGGTCTACTCTTCGGTCATGCTGATCTTTCATCTGGTCTCGCTTATGTAGAAGGTTATCATTGATATTATCCTTAGTCACACGATAATTTGACTTGGTAGTAGGGTTACTACTGGTCTCCTGAACAGGATTTCTGCTGGTGAGGTAAGGTTGAAGGCAATTGGAGTTGCTCTCAGATGCAGCATGGCTATATCTATGTCAACGTTGGTTGCTATGCATTTCTTTATAGTGCTCTTGATGGTTTGTACGAACCTCTCTGCCATATCTTGGGTATCTGGGTGATGATGTGGTGTGTCGTATCCCCCAGTCTTCCATCAGTTTCTGGAATGGTTCTCCAGTAAACTGGGTGGCATTGTCGCAGACTATTTCCCTGGGTTTTCCAAATAGGCTGAAAGTCTCTGAGAAGATTTTCGCGATCATGCTGCTTTTGATGCTGTGTAGCTTTTTGACGATCAGGAACTTGGAATGTCAGTTGCGATTTTCATCCAAGGCTGTGACGGAATGTTGTGAGGCTCAAGTGGTTCCTTCCGTTGGCTTGGCATGTTTTCCATGTCTTCACCACGTCTTCTATGTCTTTGTTTATGTTGGAAATATTGTTATCAAGCAGCATCAGTTCCATGCGTCGCTTAAAAAGGTTGAATTCTTCACGATTGCTGGAATATCCCACCGCTTGCACATAGAATTAATACATCAAAAATTGAATACCCCGAGCCCGCACACATCAAACTGTCACATATACTCCACTCAAACTTCAATACTCACTTAATGAAACCCAACCCTCACAAAAAACCATTACACTTACTCCCTCTTTGAACTCATAGACACACACCGGGCAACCCCCCCCCCCCCCCCCCTCCCCCCCCTTGGAAAATTGCACCATATGATCACTATGGGACTATTAAAAGCAGCATGAGTTATAAAGTGTTATTATACGAGTCTGTCATATAAAGCATAGATTGGGCTCTTTTTACAATGCTCTGTTTTGACCATCGGGATACTGAGTGTACCTACACTGCTTCTGTATTGCGAACGACTAGAAACACATGGTTTCTTCATTTCGACACCTCGTGTCTCTGCCATATCCGATGCTTCCTTAAAGAGCTCAGAAAATCTGATGTCAATTTCAGAACAAGTGATATTAAGCAATTTGAGGACTACGTCTATCATGTCCAATGCATTGACAAGGTCTCCACCTTTGAATTGAAGAGCTTGAGACAGTGGTCTCAAGATGGCGGATATGTGTCTAACAGTAATGATACTGATGATATATTCCGCTTTTAGCAAACTGTTGAGATGGAGTTGCGCATTGGAGCTTGCCCACCTGTCCGTCCATTGCTGCATTTTCTCCAAAGCTTGTACAAGATGGTTAATTGTTCCCAGAACCGTGCAACTGCCACGTGGCGTTCGACGAAGCGTGTGTCGCAGAAAGTAACAAGTTTGTGTTTCGGGATTCCAGTGCTATAAATGTCTTCCTCCAGCACGCTTTGAAGGCATTTCAACAGGTTTTCCCTTTTGGTACCATTTTTAATGAAAACAATAGTTTCTGTCATTGTGCCATGCACGTTTCTTATATCTGTCACGTTCATCACTTTGGAAGTGGCTAGGTTCAGCGTGTGATTCGCACAGTGGAAATAATCTGCCATTGGAGTGTTTTCCTGTACCCTAGCTACCACACCCACGTTGCTGCTAGACATATTAGCAGCCCTGTCATAACATATTGTGCAACCAGTTTATCTGTATTCAAACAGCTTTTGCTATTTAATCAGTGATTACTTTGGCTTTGCAAAGGTTTTCACCAGTAAGTCGTAATTCTGACACTTCACTTGATTCTGCTTGTAACAGTGGTTTCGTCAGCCATTAGAACCCAGGCTGGGGACAACCCACATTCTTTCAAATATCTCTTTGTCCCTCACGAAAATCGCAACCTTTATCGCAATCAATTCTGCAACCTTGCGCAACCTTAAGTGTGGAAAAATACAACCTTGCGCAAGGTTAAATGTCGAAAAATACAACCTTGCGCAAGGTTGCGCAAGGTTAAATTTGGAACATTACAACCTTGCGCAAGGTTAAATTTGGAAAAATACAACCTTGCGCAACCTTGCAACTGGTTAAATTTGGAACATTATAACCTTGTGCAACCTTGCAGAAACATCTAAAGCTTGCGCAACCTGTCGCAAGCAGCTAGTGCTGCAAGGTTGCGCAAGCAACTGGTTAAATTTGGAACAATATAACCTTGCGCAACCTTGCAGAAACATCTAAAGCTTGCACAAACTGCCGCAACCAGCTAGTGCTCGGCAAGGTTGCGCAAGCAACTGGTTAAATTGGGAAAAATATAACCTTGCGCAACCTTGCAGAAACATCTAAAGCTTGCGCAACCTGCCGCAAACAGCTAGTGCTGCAAGGTTGCGCAAGCAACTGGTTAAATTTGGAACATTATAACCTTGCGCAACCTTGCAGAAACATCTAAAGCTTGCGCAACCTGCCGCAAGCAGCTAGTGCTGCAAGGTTGCGCAAGCAACTGGTTAAATTTGGAACATTATAACCTTGCGCAACCTTGCAGAAACATCTAAAGTTGCGCAACCTGCCGCAACCAGCTAGTGCTGCAAGGTTGCGCAAGCAACTGGTTAAATTTGGAACATTATAACCTTGCGCTACCTTGCAGAAACATCTAAAGCTTACGCAACCTGCCGCAAGCAGCACTAGCTGCTTGCAAGGTTGCGCAAGCAACTGGTTAAATTTGGAACATTATAACCTTAAGCAACCTTGCAGAAACATCTAAAGTTTGCGCAACCTGCCGTAACCAGCTAGTGCTGCAAGGTTGCGCAAGCAACTGGTTAAATTTGGAACATTATAACCTTGCGCAACCTTGCAGAAACATCTAAAGCTTGCGCAACCTGCCGCAAACAGCTAGTGCTGCAAGGCGCAACTGGTTAAATTTGGAACATTATAACCTTGCGCAACCTTGCAGAAACATCTAAAGCTTCCGCAACCTGCCGCAAACAGCTAGTGCTGCAAGGCGCAACTGGTTAAATTTGGAACATTATAACCTTGCGCAACCTTGCAGAAACATCTAAAGCTTGCGCAACCTGCCGCAACCAGCTAGTGCTGCAAGGTTGCGCAAGCAACTGGTTACATTTGGAAAAATATAACCTTGCGCAACCTGTTTGCAACCAGCTAGCAACCACCAAAAATGGGGTCAAAATTCGGAACCAATACCAAAATAAGCTTATATGTTTTAAACTTACTATTTTTCAGCATTTTTGTCTGCAACATCAGTTTCCTTCAAAGAGTAGAATATGATTCACAACTTGTTTTTCTAGCATACCTCATTTTCATTATGAAATTGATTACAAAGTATGGGTACAATTAATCATCAAAGTCACTACAATTTTAGTAAAGGTTACAATGACAGCAATGTTTATTTCACATGTTTGACCTTTTGACCTGACCTTTGAACATAAGAAGAAACCTTGCGCAACCAGTTTGGTGTTTCTGAAGAGGTTGCGGGAGCTTGCGCAACCAGTTGGTTGCGGGAGCTTGCCCAACCAGTTGGTTGCAGGAGCTTGCGCAACCAGTTTGGTACTTCTGAGAAGGTTGCGCAACCTTGCAGCAACCATCCGCAACCATGCGCAACCAGTTTGGTTCTTCTGAGAAGGTTGCAGGAGCTTGCGCAACCAGTTTGGTTCTTCTGAGAAGGTTGCGCAACCTTGCAGCAATCATCCACAACCTTGCGCAACCTTGCTACAACCTTGCGCAACCTGGTACCACCTTGCTGCAACCACATTTTGGTGATTGCATTTTCGTAAGGGGTACCATCTATAATAATGTATGGATTGCCGAGTGATTGAGACAGTACAAATGGTGGTTAACTAGAGCGTTCTACATAGTGTAGTCTTTGCTTTATTTACTCCAATGATAAGCCCAGTGTTTCTATACTATTAACGTAACGCTATATTAAGGGATACTACATCTCTCCCCTGTTTTAAAGTGTTTTTATAGATTGATGCAATGATTCAATAATGCTTTTATGATCTGAATTATTGTAATGCAAAGAATGTTTCTAATTGAATGATTTAACATAAATAATGTTCAAAGTATAAAATAGTCTAAATCTTTAATTTCAACCAGTGTGTAATGCTATGATGTCTCGACCAGTGTGTAATGCTATGATCGTTCCTATCACCCTTCCTTTTAAAAGGATTTTTTTTTTTTTTAAATTTTTTTTTTAACAATTTCTTTTCACAAAGTGTGAATTTATACATAATGATAGTTCTTTTACTCTTCTCTTTTTTTTTTAAAGAGTTTTTTTTCCTCATCTCTTCACTCCGGTGTGTTTTGTTCTTCTTTTTTCTCCAGTGTGAATGGTTTTGTTTTGTCGTCTCACTTGTGTGAATTGTGTTTATTTTCACAAGCGTTGTTTGATTTTTTTCTTCACCAGTGTGTATAGTTCATTTTTGTGCGAATCGACTTTTGATTCCACGTGTTGGATATGATTTTGTGCGAATCAACTTTTGATTCCATGTGATTTGTTTTTAGAACCGACTTCTGGTTCGCAGTATGTTCTGTGTGAACCGCCTTCTGGTGTTTAATAATCTGCATGAACCGCCTTCTGGTTCCTATGTTGTGAACCACCTTCTGGTTCTTAGTGTGTGAACCGCCTTCTGGTTCTTAGTATATTCTGATTATTTATTGAGTATGCTTTTAGAGTATTGCATGATCAATGACTGACGATTACATTCTTATTGTATACACAAATTGTACAGTTATAGTTGGCATTCGCAGAATGAGTTCGTATTGATTTCCATGTGTCTTTATAAAAATATGGAACAGCTTTTGTGCTCCGTAATTTCAACCAGTGTGTATACCGATCTTGCATACGGAACAGCTTTTGTGTTCCTGAATTTCAACCAGTGTGTATCCCTATCTTGCATACGGAACAGCTTTTGTGTTCCTGAATTTCAACCAGTGTGTATACCTATTTGCATACGGAACAGCTTTTGTGTTCCTGAATTTCAACCAGTGTGTATACCTATCTTGCATACGGAACAGCTTTTGTGTTCCTGAATTTCAACCAGTGTGTATACCTATCTTGCATACGGAACAGCTTTTGTGTTCCTGAATTTCAATTTCAACCAGTGTGTATATCTATCTTGCATACGGAACAGCTTTTGTGTTCCTGAATTTCAACCCGATGTGAGTGAACTGACTTTGTATAAGGAACAGCAATTTCTACATGTGTGTGTACTTTGTATACGGAATAGCATTTGTATTCCTGAATTTACAACGCTATATTAAGGGATACTACACCATCTGACACATATCCGACAGAATTTCTTTCTGAATGGTGCTGCTGGTGTATAGAGCATTCTGTCTTGACTCCCGTAAGTGTGTCAATAAAGTTGCATCTCCACTTTGAATGCGAAACCGGAGCAGCATCTGCAAATTGCCGTCATTTGATGCAGGATACTCAGATGAAGTAATCTCCCACTATCACGATGCCCTCTTAGAGATATATTATGTATGGCACATATCTTAAGGGTTACTATGATACTTCCCAGTGCTGCTGTTTCTCTGTATCTCCTGCAGTCGTCCACTGTTAAGTAGGATGGATGCATCTGAAGTTGGTGTCAAAATTCTTTGATTCCGAAATTATACTGCGACCAACTTAAGGGAAGTGTCAACCCTTTTTGGCGTCAAATTTATCAAGCACTGTAACTTTTAAACTATAAATGTGATGAACATAAAATGTGCATATGTAAAATTGATTACATTTGTCCATTTCTTTTCCATACAATGACCAATTGCAACCAAACTTGGGTCATAGATGCAACATGGAAACCTTCATATGTTAATGAGGTCAAAGGTCACATACCAAGGTCAAAGGTCATCTGAGGTCAAGATGTAAATTTGGCTGCATATGTTAAATTGATTACATTTAAACAGGTGAAGTACAATTGCAACCTAACTCCAGGATGTTTATTTATTTACATTATGTTCACTTATTATGTCTTTAACAAGGAGGCTATACTATATGTCCTCTTTCTTTCTAGTTACCTGATGCCTGTGGTTTGAGAGCCACATTGTTTTTAATCTACCCATGTAAACGAACGACCTATTTGGGACCGCTGTCCCTATTTTTTTAAATGAAATGAGTCCAACACATTTTTGCCAAAATCCTTTTCGGTAAAAAATTCCAAAATGTCACCAAAATAATCTAAAGTCAATTATCTAGGATCAGGTGGTTTTTTTTGCTTTAACATTTTTAGTTTTGAAATTATTGTTTTTAATCTTTAAAAAAAAAAAAAATCACATTTTTTGCACTTTTGGTTCTCATTTATTTTGTTTGTATACATGTATGTATGCTTCCAGAATCTTTGGAGCTGTAGGAGAATGACCTAATGTCCATTAAGCAAGTTTAGCTTTAAAGGGTGGGCTATATTTTGAAAATGAATTTGAAATCTTCTGAATAGAGCGATACAATCGCACACGTTTGGCCGAATTGTATTTTGGTGTGGATCCAATTTGACCTGATGATCCAGGTCTTGACCAGCTCCGATCACATTTGTCTTAAGAATATATTCTCTGTCCATGCACAGAATTCATTCATGTGACGTAACAAACTTGATTTTGCAGAAAATCTTTCTTGGCATAGCTCACATTGGAAGTTGCGCAATTCAGCAGCATGGCGAGTTAACATTGAAGGTTGTTTATTCAGTCGCTTGACAAAATACTTCACTGCTTTGGTTCTTCCTGTACATTTCATTTTGTGTAACATCAAGTTATCTTTCCGGTTAAAGGTGTCTCCACAGCGACAACTGAAAACAATATCTTCATTGTGAGAAGTCACATGTCTTTTCAAATGAGATTTCTGGCAGAATGATTTTCCACACACCTTGCATTTGTTTGATTGATCCTGGTGACTCCTATAGTCTGGACAATAACCTGCTCCCACTATGATAGGTTTAGTTTTGGTGAGTAATATTTCAACCTATATTGCCTCAGTGATATTATTATAAGGTCAGGCCTTGGGTTGAAAGCAGTAGTGTTCTTAATGTAGATAACTCTGCCCCCATTTCTATTCCTATTAAGCCGGAGCACACTATATCCATCTATATGAACTTCCGAGTCAGTGATAGAATTATCAAGCCACGTTTCTGACAAGGTTTTGACAGTCGCTTTAGTTCTCTCCTCGAGGATTTTCATATCTGAGAGTTTGGGTATATGAGGGAACGAACATTCAGGTGGATGAAATGTAGCCCATTTCGGCTAAACCATTTGAATTGTTCGTCGGGGGCATCTGAAGGTGGACAGGTCCTGCTTTTCGCTGAATCAGTCGATGAGTCAAGTACGTCAGCATCAGCAAATGGAAGTGATTTGAAAGAGTAGTTGTTGCAAATATAGTTTAACTCGGTACCGTCAGCCACAACTCATTTTATTTGAAAGTATGTTCATGCACCTACTATATGTATCCATCTGTCACAGTTGTCACATGTTATGGCACGACTTCCGCTGGTGACGCCTTTGCGGCAGTGGACACAAGGGTATTTAGGCTGTCTTGTAGGACGAGGACCAGGATTGGGTGACACATCACCTGCTAAAATAAGGAGCAGAGACAATCAAATGACTGTTCTTACATCTGTAGTTATGGGGGAGAACATGTCCATTCGAGAGAATGATGCATAACATGTGTATGCTTTATGAGAGCACCGTATTGGCATAATGGAGATAAAGTGGATAAATTGTCCTGAAGAGTAACAGGAGATGTCCAATGTTCTTGAGTCAATATGAAGTGATCGTTGGGCAAATTGTTAAGAGCACCTGATGAACATTTTGAGTTCTTACCGCATAGGCTGTAATGGTGAGTAGAAAGGAAACCAAGGGTGATTGAAGATATTTCCAATATTTTTAGGGTTTTTCGCCATTCTGATAGAATATTGATATTTTTAAAATCATCTTTGTAGAAGAATACATTGAAAATTGAGGTATCTGTGTTTAGGTATCAGGGTTCGTACACTTTCTGAGCAAACAAATTCCAGGACTTTTCCAGGACTATAATTGAAGAATTCCAGGACCTTCTCTAGTATAATGTACCAACCAATTTTTAAACAATCATACTATTTGCCTACTTCAAAACCATATTGGGGCATTTAAAACATATTGTTAGCTCAACCACTTACTTATAGAACATGTTGATACATTTATTATCCACTAGTTACATACCTACAATGTAGTTAGTTTATGAATTCTATGAATTCCTCATGGCATTCAGCTGAGTTTCAATCTGTCTATCTAACTGTTCTATGGATGCACTTTTGTCTTATAGGAGTCCGTCGCAAACTGTTGCTCTTTGTTATAAGTGTTATCTGACCTTTTGCCTCTGCTTTCTCAGCATATTCATCTGCTGTTTTTTGGAGGCTTTTCACATCATTCTGTATTCGGGCTCTCTTTGCTTTGAGTTCCTTTGATCAACTGCTTCCTTCCTCTTATTAGGTCGTCCGTAGGAAGAGACCTTATGGCAGCATCCTTCGTGTGTGTAGTCTGTCAGTCGGGGTGTGGTGTGGGGGGGGGGGGGGGGGGGGTGTCCGTCAACAATTTGGTATACACTTTTTGTTTTGTCCATTTCTTCTCCATACAATAACCAATTGCAATCAAGCTTCGGTCATAGATGCAACATGGAAACCTTAGGCTGTCTTGTAGGACGAGGACCAGGATGGGGTGACACCTCACCGGCTAAAATAAGGAGCAGAGACAATCTAGTCATCAAATGACTGTTCTTACATTTGTAGTTATGGGGAGAACATGACCATTAATGATTCATTACATGTGTCAGTATGTTTTATGAGAGCACCATATAATTGGCATAATGGAGATAAAATGGATAAATTGTCCTGAAGAGTAACAGGAGATGTCCAATGTTCTTGAATCAATATGAAGTGATCGTTGGGCAAATTGTTAAGAACAGCTGATGAACATTTTGAGTTCTTACAGCATAGGCTGTAATGGTGAGTTGAAAGGAAACCAAGATGGATTGAAGATATTTCAGATATTTTTAGGGGTTTTCGCCATTCTGAGATGATGTTAATATTTTTAAAATCATCTTTGTAGAAGAATACATTGAAAATTGAGGTATCTATGTTTAGGTATCAAAATATGTGATCTTACCACTTGCATGACTTGTGGCCATATCTTTTTCTGTACATGATGTACAGATGTTGATGTTTGCGCCTATTGTGTCTATTGCATCTGCATCTCTGATGTTGTTGGTTGTCAATACTTTTAACTGTTAACTCTACTATGACATTTCAAACTCCAGGGCAATTTGTTATACATGATGGGTGGGTGAGTCCATATCTACCACATGTTACATGTTGGACAGCATGTACACCTAGCACATAAAGTCCCTGCTCAGGTGCTTTGAGGTTGACTAATTCAAAATATATAATCGGTACCAAAAATCTGAGATATACATTAAATGAGCAAATTTCTTCTCCGCAGTTTGATACCTCATTCAACAAAATCGAATGGATACTTTTAAAGTTATGTCGATTTCAATGACCGCGGATGCAACAGAAAAGTGGCACTAGGTATAGGAAATCATTGATTTGTGTGTGATTTACCATAGACGGTAAAAATCAATGTTTTACCCGTCTATGGATTTACGCACTGAAAAACTCACAGCTTATCAGCTAAGACTTGTATTCTTCACAGCCAGATACACCCTTTGTCCCGCACGTTGCGGTTATCACTAAAGACCCATTCATCTGTCACATTCAGATAGCACACAGTAATATCACACACAAATCAATGATTCATATACCTAGTGCCACTTTTCTGTTATATCCGCGGTCATTGAAATCGACATAACTTTAAAAGTATCCATTCGATTTTGTTGAATGAGGTATCAAACTGCGGAGAAGAAATTTGCTCATTTAATGTATACGGTGTGCCATATATTCGTGCACCCCCCCCCCCCCAAAAAAAAAAAGTCACATATAATGATTTAAAATTAAAGTTACATTTTTTTTCAGAGTATTGGTTTATTCCTTGAGGTCTTTAGAGTTAGTAGAGTCTTTAACAACCTTATCCTGCTTATTTATTTAAAGTTATTGTCCCCATGGTGCTCGATCACCTCCGACACTCATTCTGTCCAATTCTTGTCCACCAATGAAGCAAGAAGATCCTTGTTCTGGTCTAGTTCCTGCCAAACACGTTTGACTCTAGCTATCAGCTGGGGTGGTGTAGTGCAGTAGGGTGTTGCAAAGACCTTCTCCTTCAAAATTGCCCACAATTTCTCCACTGGATCCATGTCTGGAGAGTTACCAGGCCACTGTTCTTTGGTCTTTGTACGCGCCATTTTTTTCACTGCCTGAAGTGCATGGTTTTGTGTATAGGTGATATTGCGTATCCCCAGGCTATGCTGCTAGCGGTGACATGATAGCGCCGTCTATTGATTATTCCCGTGAAGTAATAGCAATACGCAACAGCCAGGCGGAGTATTCAAGAGATGGCGCTATGCTAGAATTTTTTACAGTCAGATGCGTTCGGCCGAAAGGGGTGCACGAATATATGGCACACCGTATATATCTCAGATTTTTGGTACCGATTATATATTTTGAATTAGTCAACCTCAAAGCACCTGAGCAGGGACTTTATGTGCTAGGTGTATATGCATTTCAGTAGGTTTCCCTACCTTTAACGTTTGCGAGCTCATTGCACAGGGGCTCCAATGCTTTATGGCTTCTTTTAAGGTTTATGTTTCATCCTTTTCCAAAAGCTCTGTTTGTAGTCTAATACTGCGGCAGCCTGCAATGATTTTCTCTAGTATGCGTCAGCTTGTTTGTCTCTATTGGACTCGGCTGTAAGTCTTCATGTAGTTTCTTTCCCCCTGATTGTTGCTTGTTGTCTGGTAGTTATCTGCTGCTTTCAAGCGGTCCGGGTCCTGATTCGTGACTCCTTGGTACACCCATTCTGGTTGTCTGGTCGATGCATCTAACCCTGTGTAGGTTTCGTTATCATGGTTATCCGTCATAACAGCTGAGTTGTGTACTTTCCCTTTTAAAATCATCCTCAATGTGCAAAACTGTAGGGTGACACTTACAAGTTATGCAGGTTACACCTAGATGTGCATTTGTCCACAGTACAGTGTGCTAAAGGGATAATTTCACTCATAGGCAATAACTCTACAGTCCCTATAGAACTGTTATTCTAGAGACAGGACTCGGTGACTAAATGTTATAATATTATGTGAACATAGTTGAGGCTTGAAATGATTCCAAGTTATTAAAATTCAACATTTTTTGCTCAAAATTATTTTTGTTAGCTTTGTGATTTTCTCAAAAAATTAAAAATGTTGGTCAAAATTGACGCAAAATTTGGATTCTCTGGTGCAATTGGGTGGACAACGCTTTGCCACTGGGCCGGTTTCCTCCTATGTTTTTAATCGACTGAAACACTATTTTCTTTGTCTGAACGATTGAAACAATTTTGATATTATGTTAGCATATTTATTCCTCTTTCTTACCATTCAAAAATTACGTACAAATGTTGAGAAAACATAGCGGACCCCATTATGTGTCATTTTGGGGACAAATTTGTACTTAAAAAACAAAAACAAAATGTTAGTGTATATTTTCAGTTACCCGTGCACCCGCCCGAAAAATGGGTCGGGTACCCGGGTACGAAACTACATGTGCATTCACAGCCTTACAATTGCATATGTACACACCAATTATGCATGAATTGCACTTGCATCTATCCTGTGGTTGTTTCTCGTGACCATTTATAAAACATGGCAAATTGATTCGTCTCTGGTGACATTTGTATAAAGCATGGCAAATTGGATCGTTTCTGGTGACATTTGTAAAGCACAGAGCAAAATGAGTTGCATACATTCCTGAACATGCGTTTAACCCTAAAATCTCGTAAGTGAATTTTTTGATCGGCACAGGTACTTTGTTTTCTTTGATCATTAGACCTGAAGAGCCTATTCTTTCCATTTCAATTTTAATTGTGGCCAAAGCATGTTTGATATATTTTTCTGGTGTATTGGCTATAATCAGTATCAAATCGCGTAACTTACAGTTTTCTGTGTAACATGTATAAATTCCATCACCACTGATTTTGACAGTAACATCATTACCTTCCTAATTTGTGATGTTTTCTAGAACCTGAACAAGTTTTGTCTCAAGATCTTCATACACACCTTGCTCATTTGGAAGGTATTTAACATGAAACATTGTATTTATCTCCTTTTGGCGAGCTTGAACAGCGTATAAGAAGGGGTATCCGGATTCTTCTTGAAGAGCAAATTCTTGATATGCTATATCACTCGTGCCGTTTCTGTCCTTCAGATATAGCGCTTTGTCAATAGAAAACTAGGCATCGTTCTCCATGGATAGGTGCAATTGTATTCCCAATACTATCAGTGCATTGAGTCATGGTCATGCCTTGGACATTTACAAAATCTGTAAACATTTCATGACCTCTGTCATATGTCGTTTTCTGAGACTGCGCCATGTCTTGCTATACAACATTTTACGTGGAACGGTGGAACTTTTTGTTTTGGAGCAACGCGCATTTCATAACCCTTCCAAGCGTTATATAGGCAGCTCTCGCCTTCTTTATAAAGTCTCTTACCAATCGTTGTTTTACAGTGGCTTGATTTTCTGCTGTGCGTCGGTCTCTTTTTTTCTTCATTCTCCAGTTCATGCTTGAGTTTTCGTTTATATCCACCCAGCTTCAACCTGTACATAGTTTCTTTTAGTTTGTTAATCATTATTACTCCTTGACTGCCTCCTCTTCTTATGGCCTTTAATGCTGTTGACATTAAGGTACTTATTTTCTTGCGCAATGAGCCCACTACCTACTTTCAACATGACTTGCCGACTTGCTTGGTCCATGGAGTCTAGTTCATTTCTCTGTCTGACAAGCTCAAACAGTGCATAATTGTTAACATTTATGAACCAGTCACTGTCAGTATTATTTACTCTCTGAAGCACATTTCCAGTTGTGAGGGAAATCATGAAAACAGCTAAGTATTATTAGGGAAGCCATGGTGAGGATATATGTTCCAAGAGCACAGTTTAAATCCTAGGCGACCGAGTTCATGGCCAATTCCCGATTCTTTTACAAATCTCAATACCAAGTTGTATCCTCGATGGACATACTGCTTCTGAAATTTTCCTCCATCCACCTTCTTGTACTCTATCAAGCTTTGAAGCTCATGGAGCCACATCTTTACCGTGGATGGTCGCCTGTATGTTCATTACTTATTCGATACCACCAGTCATTTGTAAGGAATTGTTCAAGGTCCTTGACTGTGCAACGGTAGATGGTGTGTATCATTGAATTTCTTCAGCAGATCTCTGTTAAAGATAAACAAGTCACTGGTTGGCTGGGAAAGGTGGCAATGAATAAATTCACCAAGCACAGGTACCCCATCAATTCTTCTGGTGATTTCTTTAACTACATTCCAACTGTTCGCCTTCATTCTTTTCTCTTCTCCTTTCTCAAATTCTTCAACACTACGCCCTAAACTGTCTTCTTCCGACATGCCTTCATACCGTTTGCGCTTTTCCCATTCTATCGTTCGTCCATCCACAACTACATCTCCTGATAAAAATACAGAAATCAAAGATTGTGTATATGCTTTGCCATATTGATCCAATTTTGGTATCACAGATGCTGATTTCTGGAATGTTATTATACTATACGTAAACGCCATGAGAAGGTTTGCAAACCTTTTTGCACTTTCCTGGTACCTATCCACCAGAACTTTGTAATCGCCTAATGGATTGTTTGATGCGACACAATTAAGGCGCAATAGTTTACAAATATCTTTGAGTTCCTCGATAACATGTCGTCTATCAGGGGATGCCAACTGGCAAACTGCATTAACAGTGCTGTTCTCTATCAGCCGCCTGGCATAGTTGCCATCATTGGTGTTACCAGTGCTTGCTTGACCAGTATTTTAGTGGCATATTTCAATGCGTTGCCTGTCAACTTCTCTTGTTGAGCATGAACAACTTCTTGTGCCTATATTGCACGAAATACTTGACCACCTATGTTGATGTTAGCATGTGTGGAGTCCGTCATAGAAACATGATCACATTGAGGTGTACCTGTTTGACCCATACAATTTTGATAGAGTTGATCAGTTGCTAATTTTAGCATGTTATAATGTACCTTAACAGTGGAAAATTCAAGAAAATAAAGTATGAATGAGCAATTCAAATTCCTGGCTGAAACACCTCAGCTCAGGCGACCTCTTTTGATAAGTTTTTGGAATTAATTTTAAATATTTAAATGTGTGATTGTCAATCAAGCTAAATCGAATTCATAATCATTCCTTGAGTTTTCAATAATGATGCAATCTTCATTACCAAACTCATTGAGCCGGTCCTCTGTTCTTGGCCAGGTACGAGTGTCTAAGAGCCTTACTGGTCTGAGCTGTTGATCTTTGTGTATGTTGCCCATTCTTTAGCGGATACATTCCTCCATCGTATGCTAAAAATCTTGTAGTTTCTTTCTTGTGATGTCTATGTTCATAGGCGTGCGCAGGATTATTTTACCAGGGGGGGGGGGGGGGGCTTAAAAACAAATTTAATTGAGTATGCATGATTGACTTAACTGCGGTAACGCGGACAGGTGGAGTATGAGGGGAGATGTGCCCCACTCCGAATTGGAATTTGTTTCAATTTTCGAACCCATTTGGTGCGATTTGGTGTGTACTTTTGACCAATATTTTATTCAAAAGCCTTCACTTCATTTCCAATCAATGTTGACTTATTATCAATATCATTCAAAATTGATTTTTTTTTTCCCCTTCAATTTTGCAAAAGCAAACAACATGGCGTAAGGGTTTGAAATTCCAAAGCTATGTATAATATCATTAGGTAAGCGGCGCTAGCGAAGTGGAGTGAGCGGCGCGTTTTACGGCGTGGATGGGGTCTGAGTAGTATCCCACACAACATTCAGTTATGGGCCATATGTGGGTCCTATGTGGGCTAATTTTTGGGCCCTACATGGGCCATATATTGGGTCAAACCAGGTCCCACACTGGGCTTACCTGGGCACAACAGGGGCTTTTCGTAATTATTTTAAATCACACAAAATGAGATGTGCACAACAAATCAAATCTAGCCTTCCAATTCAAAGATTTTATTAGCTAAATTAATTCAGCAATCGTAATTCATGACAAATTCAATCATAACAATATAATACATACATGTACATTCATTATAGTGTGGTTCAAAAAACATTGCACTTTTTCCGACTCGGAATTTCTCGAAAGTGGCCGGAAATGCATTTTGGGCCTATAAAAATATTACTAAACTGCACAATCTGTGGTGTGGTCAAAATGGTGTTAATAAAAACTAAGCCCAAATTAAGAAACAGCACCCATTTACATAAAATGGTCCAAGCCAGTTCATCCACTGCAAGTCAATGGCAGTCATGCATGTTTCAAGACAGGCACATGTATGTCGGTCTATGCACAGTGGCAGTCCTTTCAATATAGGAAGGAAAGTATGATAATTTCACTAATCTGGAAAGAAATATAGAACGTCATGTTAAGAGAGCATTTTCTGTTCTTCAAATCAATATCAAATAATACAAATTTAATTTACTGTATACGCCAATATTTTCGCGTAGTTATTTCCACGATTTTTCTGTGAATTTTAATTTTGGGATTTTGGGATTTTGGTGTTGAGTATAGTAACTTTAACTCTATGGCAATATCAAATTGTCGTATGTTTTAATTTTCGGGTTTTCAAGCCACTCACTAAGTTCGTGAAAATAAAACCCATGCCCAAATGACTTCGTATTCAGTAAATAATGAACAAACATCGTGAAAAGATCTTTGTGATCCTGGCCAGCTCTAATAGTAGAGCTAATGTGTTGACCGTATCTCATTGACTCGCATTTAAGTGAACAAATTGGATTTTGATCATTTTCATGTGAATGGTCACTAATATTTCTTAAAATGTACGTTATTTTCAATGCCACTTTCTCCATACCACCAAGATTGTAGTTTAGCACTATCTTCATAAAAAATAAATGCTTCCTTACCAATTGCACGAAATCCGAGTCAGAATTATTTTGATCACACTGTAGGGTAATTGGGTAAAAGCGGGGTAATATGGACGGCCCTTATAAAAACAATTTGACAATTTAAGATTTACTGGAAAAAGTATAGGGTAAAGTCGCTAGTTTTCGGTCAGCGCCTATTTTCGGTCACGCTGCCAAAAACGTGCAGTTGCATCGGTAGTCGCCATTTTAAAGTAATACCGGGCATCAATTATGCGGCGGATTTTTAGCCGTCAGTTTATAACTACGAGGTTATTTTCGTTACACGATTTGGGTGAAGTGACCGAAAACTGGCGACTTTACCCTACTCATGTCCCAGATACCATAACGAGTATAAATTGGACAATACTGCCATATAAATATCCCAGAATTACAAATATACTATCTAGTGTTATTTTGATTGAAATAACACTATATCACATCCAGATTCCTATGACCCTTAGGCTTCATTTAAAATGAGTAATAGTTCTCAGAGTGCCCATTTGTGTTGACCTTTAAGACCCCCACCCCCTGTCAACAACCTACCGCTCACAAAGCTTCAAATGACAAAATTGAAAAAGAGCATTTAGACTAGGTGCCGGCAATTCATGCTAGTATTGTAATACTGGTCATTTCTATGGACAACATAAGGCTTTTTTTGTTCA
Source organism: Ophiura sarsii (assembly GCA_035610835.1). Lineage (NCBI taxonomy): Eukaryota > Metazoa > Echinodermata > Ophiuroidea > Amphilepidida > Ophiuridae > Ophiura > Ophiura sarsii. The sequence continues at coordinate 24,912,813 of CM069445.1, read as the reverse complement.
AAAGTCTTATCCATGGCCGGCTCCCCGCTGTCATTTAAATGAGCATAACTCAAGAACTAAGACCTATGTGCAAACTTTTGATGTCATTTTAAAGCACTCGTCAATAGCTTTCATTTGACAGGTCATTTGTCTATGTATATAGGTACCTGCCTTTATGAAATTATTTGACATTTTAGGCAAAAATCTTGCACAATTGTCTCAGCTCCCTGATATCAGGCCACCAGTTCAAAACGTGTGGCCATATATAATATTTAAAAATACATTACATGAATTGCTTACATTATGACACTCATTTGGTTATTTCTATCTATGTGCCCGGATTGTGTGAAAATTATTTAAAGCAGTACGTACGTCCTCTGTTGTGCATAGAATCAACCAATAATACAAACTCAAACATGAATGGTGGGCACTTAAATTTCAAGTGCTATTTTTTTCACTTGGACACCCCTGCTCTAAGACTGTTGTGTTTTTGATTGTGGAGGATACCATGCTCAAGGACATTTCTCCCATCTTGTACAAATTCCTGTGGGAATTCATTCATCTACGGAGGTTGGTTGGTTTAGTGATACCCATCCCTTAACACTTTTGGACCGGTGATTTTTACATTTCGCCGGTAAATCATCTAAGATTTTGTCAACCGCTGACTATGTCGTCATTTTCAGGGTTATGAAGGTTAGTTTGTATGCCCTTGGGGCATACTTATGACACATCCTTTGATGATTTATTACCGGCAAAATGTCAAATCACCGGTCCAAAAGTGTTAAGAGACTGGGAACATAATGCAAATAAATAGGTTCTTTATATTACCAGATACTTGTCATATTGTCCCAGAATAGGCCAAAACGATGATTCTTCCTTCATAAACAGGGAATGGCACATCGTTATATAACAGCTATGCTGTGGCTGCGTACTGCAAGTCAGAGTAGCTGAGCAATGAGCAGTAGCTTTGAGGGGACTCTTCAGTTACTTTTACTATGTATCGAGTAGCTCAATTGTACCGTCAAAGCAGAAATACTAAAACTTGCAGCAATAGTTCACAGGTCACAGGAAACTGGATGTGTAATATATAGACAGACCCGTCATCGATACTATTAATATGGTTTACTCTCACCTAAAACACAATACAGTAAGAAATTCAACACTGAATTATATCAATTTTGTAACATCTCAACATTCGTTAAAGCACTCTATAGAACAACATGCCATATTATATATTTATAGGTTCATAAGGGCTCTTGCCCAAACACAAGTAGAGGAAAAGCTTGAGGAAAAAGCGTGGAAAGCCTGATCCTTTTTCAATATTGTTAAAAGGATCAATGACAACGGATTGGTGATTAACTCCTCACTGAATGGATACTTGAAGTACCCTCAGTGAGGTGTTAATTACCGATCCTTTGTCACTCCTTTTAACAAAATGATCGTGCTTTCCCTGCATTTTCCTCAAGCTTTCCTCTATTTGTGTTTGGGCAAAGAGCTCTAATGCATCCTCGGTTGGAAAGCCTTAAAAATGATGACCATGGTTGCACCTCATGCATGCACTCATTATTTTTAGGGTTTTCCAACCGAGGAGGCATTACTTGCCAATGACACTGCATCACTCTTTATTTCTTAATTTCGTAGTGACAAATATAGTTTGTATCACAAAGTGACGGATTACTTTTTCAATCTATTACACTTACGATTTTACAGCAATATTTTGGAGTTAAATTTTACACTTTTATCTGACACAAGAATTTTCAATTCATTTTTATGCTATTACGATTCACCTACCCTACATATTCCTAAAGCTCTAAAGATTATTCATGATACAAATTTCAGTCAACATCTGTCACATTCTAATTGATAACATTGACAACATGTCACATCTGACCAATTACAGGACAAAATTAGCAAATGGTTAAAACTCAACATTTCCTGAAGTATTTAAAGGCATATATTATGTGATCTTTTCCAGGGAGCACCCTCTATTCATGATTTTTTTTTTAGAACATAGATTTTCTTGCAGATTTACATTTCTGGTCATCGTATATAAATTCCAAGTTACAGAGCGATACGATTCCTAATTACCTCAAAATCATGGTTTTAGAGTGAATTTAGACTAGAGTAAAATAAGTTGTCGGATATCCGATATTCGACAGTTTATTTTCACTCTGAAACCATGATTTTGAAGTAATTAAGAATTGTATCGCCCTGTAACTTGGAATGTATGTACGATTTATGATCAGAAATGTAAATCTGCAAGAAAATCTGCTTTCAATTTTTTTTCGATGTTGAGGGCGTTCCCTGGAAAAGATCACATAATATACCTTTAAGCTTCAGACGTTGGTGGTTTGCAACACGGGGTTGCATGTTCCAACGTTGAGCTCTTCTCCCATATCCCTATCTCTGCTGCCACCATATCCCTATCTCTGTTGCCAGCCAACCAATTACAGGGCTGCAGGACAACATTAGCAAATTGTTAAAACTCAACATTTCCTGAAGTATTTAAGCTTCAGACATTGGTGGTTTGCAACACGGGGTTGCATGTTCCTCCATTGAGCTCTTCTCCCATATCCCTATCTCTGCTGCCAGCCAACCAATTACAGGGCTGCAGGACAAAATTAGCAAATTGTTAAAACTCAACATTTCCTAAAGTATTTAAGCTTCACACGTTGGTGGTTTGCAACACAGGGTTGCATGTTCCTGCAGTGAGCTCTTCTCCCATCCCTATCTCTGTTGCCAGCCAACCAATTACAGGGTTGCAGGACAACATTAGCAAATTGTTAAAACTCAATATTTCCTGAAGTATTTAAGCTTCAGACGTTGGTGGTTTGCAACAACGGGGTTGCATGTTCCTGTAGTGAGCTCTTCTCCCATCCCTATCTCTGTTGCCAGCCAACCAATTACAGGGTTGCAGGACAACATTAGCACATTGTTAAAACTCAACCATTTCCTGAAGTATTTACAGGGTGAGTCAAAAAGACTGCAATAGTGGAAAGAAGCCATTTTGTTTTCAAAACCAAAATGAATTTTAAAACTTTTTAAACATTGCAAGAATTATGTATTTAATCTTAACTTTGTGTGAAAAAATGAAGTCGATCGCATTTTTCGTTGTCTTTGGTGACCCTCTTTGCTGCACAAACAAATTTACCTGTTTGTCCACGAGCACAGTGATTTTCATTTGAAATGGCACACATTGCATTTTCATATCCCGCCAACAAAAATCGGAAAATGTCATTTTTTTATTAAAATTTAGAACATTATACGCTTTCACAGCATGGTTATTATAATTGATTATGCTAACTCACATGTAAACAAGAAAGGATGCATCAAATTTCAATAACATCACAAATGAACTCAAGTTTCCGAATTTGAATGGGAGACACGATTTGCGATCTGATGCATATTTTGGGTATCTCGTGGACAAGCGTGTGAAATGGGTGCACTGGTCAAAAGGTTCACCAAAGGCAAACGGAAATGATATTATATTGACTTCATTTTTTCACACAAAGTTAGGATTATATACATCATTCTTGCAACGTTTAAAAAGTTTTAAAATTCATTTTGGTTTTGAAAACAAAATGGCTTCTTTCCACTGTTGCAGTTTTTTGACTCACCCTGTATAGCTTCAGACGTTGGTGGTTTGCAATACGGGGTTGCATGTTCCTGCAGTGAGCTCTTCTCCCATCCCTATCTCTGCTGCCAGCCACCCAATTACAGGGCTGCAGGACAAATTTAACTCAACATTTCTTGCATTATAAAGCTGTTTTTTAAAATACTTATTCTGCTGTCAGCCAACCAATTACAGGGCTGCAGGACAAAATTAGCAAATTGTTAAACCTCAACATTTCCTGCATTATAAAGCTGTTGGGTCATCCACCCCAACTCAACAAATGGAGTACACCATCAAAAATAGATTTTGTTCATATTCCATATCCTGGTATATCAAATGAGATATGAAAAACCTGAAATTTTGAGGTCCTAATTCCGTTTCGTTTTCTCGTAGCGGCAATTTTAAATTTAGGGGGGGGTCGCCGAAATTCGGCAAAAAACACGCGTCGCGAAATGAAAGTCCATGTTGAGCAGCCATTATCTCAAGAAATAAACCCCCTAGAATATTGAGATTTGGTTTTTATAACTAACTTGTTATGCTGATTTCAAAACTTTAATCAACAAAATTGTAGCATGTTCCAATTTTAAATGACAAGGGCCTGAAAATGGGCCAAAGTCTGGTTTGGACTAATGTTCAGGGGGGGGGGGGGGGGGGGGTCCTAACGCAAAAAGTACAAATAATTTTATTATCCATTTTTGGGGGATTGTAGCCTAGCAGTAGTACTACCTATATATGCAGAGTTATGCACTTGTATCTTTTGGATACAGCCTTCCAAAAAATCTTTGAAAGTGTTTTTGACCCTAACTTGACCCGAAAACCAACGTCAGCAATATCGCACCATTTTTTTTGTTTACATATCTTTAAGCTATGTCTCTAATGAAGTTATTTGAAAAGTGTCAGTTTGGTGTCAGAGTATCTTCATGGTTAGGCAACTCTTTTAAATTGGGGCATTTTGCCCATTTTCAATGCATCATGGCTGCCGAATTCGGAAACCCATTTCAGATTTTGAGCAACAGTTTACAGGGGCGAACCCAGCGTCTTGTGTTGAGGGGGGGCGCCAAATATTTGAGGCCTAGCACCAATGGCGTGGGGTCCAGAGGCCCGCCTAAGGGCCCCGGTGGGGTCAAGGGTCAACGCCCCTGCGGGGGTTAAGGGGGCTCCCCCCCTTGAAGCTGTCGGGTTTTAGCGTGTCTGAATGGCCTAGAAACGCTCTCCTTGCGTTAATAAATGACATAATTGTGCATAAAACTTGGACTTGATTAGAGACAAAATAAACGAGAGACACCAATGAATAACCAAATAGAAACATGATAATATAGTAATCAACATTTAATCACACAAACTTAAAACAGTCGACAATCATGGTTGTACCCTTCATCAAAAATACTGCACGTTGACATATGCCTATTCGATCCGCATAACCTCAATATATGACGACACATTTCGAAATAATAGTCATCAATATGCGACAACCATTTTTGTTTCCGGGTTGGTGGGTAAAGTTGTTTTTTTTCCTGGATAGTGGGCAATTTTTTTTTTTTTAGAAAGCTTCCATGCCCAACCCTCCTGAGTATATAATGGTGCGTCCCTAAAATGAGTAAAGTTCACCATCTCGTTGTATTAAGGACAAATAAAAAATCACTAGTTTCTAATCCTACCTTTTGGAAAAAAGGAGGATGTCGACTCTTTAAAAATAACAATGCGAAATCCCCCATTACTAGCATATTGTGTGATTGTTTGTGTAACTTGACGAGAATAAGGCCTTTGTAAAATAATTTCATGATTCAAGGGGGTTGGTTAACGTAAAGCCTGCTTTAAAATGCTCATTGTACTAAAACAATTCTAGTACTGATGTATCAGCTTCTTAAATATTCTAACATAGTTGTGAATGAAATAAAGAAGAAAATGAACTTTTCAGAATTCCTAGAAAGAATGCGCGTTGAAGAAACTACTTTATTTTGTGCTTGGCCTAATATCATTAATGTTACAACAACGAAATGGGTGTTCGGTACAAAATGTTTATGTTGGAATTACTGTTACTGGTATGCCTCAGGGTCATCTATTCCCCAACACGTATAGCCTACAGGGGACTACATTCTAACATGCATCTTATGCTATACCCTATTTGACCATTAGAAAAAAATACCAAAAATGTGTTGGTATTTATCTTTAGGTTTGGTTCCAATTTTCCCTCTAGGCCTATGCCTAGACATCATCTTTTACAAAAATAACTTAACTGTAGGCCTTGAGCTACTGTTTTGGCGTTCAACAAGTAAATTAAATAAAGAAAATGCTTACCTTTACGATTATCGTGTGTCAGCATATTATACGCACATGCATGCGGTATCTGACTCCCGTATTCACAGCCCGTGTTTTCAGCGCGACTTTTGAAATAAAATCACAGCCCGTCTCCCTTCAAACTTTAAGCCAATCATTGTGGCGTTTGCACACCAACTTGTTATAATATTTATACGCATTTACCCTTACAGTTTTTTTACACAAATAAATAGTAAATTATACTGTATCGAAAAGAGAAGGGGTAGAAAGGAAGGCGGAAAATCATTTAAGCCGTTTTCTACGAAAAAAGGGACTAGAGTAGGCTAATGATCAGAGCATGTGACCATCCAATCCATCAGTGAGAAAATCTATATCAGAAAATGATAAAATATCCTGAGAAGTGAACTTTCTGTTGTGTGAACATAGAATTTCACTAGCATCTATTAATGACCAATATCATTCATTTTCTCCGGGCTTGATAAATGCCCCCGAACCTAACCCAAAGCAAAAGTAGCTACTCAGGAAAGAAAATAAGGACACAGACAAATTTGCATGGTCATCGAGCGAAAATCTCAAAAAAGGTATATATATTCTAAAACATGGTAAAGTTACTTTTGAAAGCTGTTAATACGAAGAAAAAGCGGGCCCCGAACTCCCCGCCGCGTCGATTAGGCGCTACGCACGTAGTTATTCCGCCGTATTTAAGACGAACCTGGATCTGCAATACTGTTTCGCCGACATTATGCCTTTCGTCTCTGTTGCTGTGCCAACCTTACTCCCTCCCCGGTGGCGTGTCCGAAGAGGGAAGGGGCGGGAAGGGAGGAGGGATGGCAATTGGCCACGCCCACCTCTGCTATCACTCGGTTGAAACAGGACCCATTCGATTAAATAGCTTCTAAGGCAATTTGTGAAACGAATTTATCGCGTCGGTTTAGGGAATAACATGTCCATCGCCCCCCCCCCCTCCCCCGCTCTCAAGTTTTCAAGGCTGACTGCAATTGTTTTAGGGGCAAATATTTTTGTGTGGACAGACTGGACAAATTTGTGTGAAAGTCAAATTGGTTAAATTGCAAGCTTGCCCCCCCCCCCCCCCCCCCCCACCTTAGATGAGAAATCCTGGTAAGGCTGTCCCTCTCCTTTTCTCTCCCCTTCTCCCTTTCCCTCCCCTTTCCCTCCTCTCTCCCTTCTTCTTCTTCTTCTTTTTTTTTTTTTAGGGATGGGGGGGGGGGGGGGGGGCGCACGCCCCCATCGCCCTCCCCCCTGGGTTCCCCGATGGTTTAAGAAAAAGTGTCTCAAGAAATTTCTGTGACATTATGAAAGATATGGGCAACAAAAATTGCACATGTACATTTTTCCAAAAAATACTTGAGAAAATGGGCAAAATACCCCCAATTTAAAAGAGTTCCCCAACCATGAAGATACTCTGACACCAAACTGACACTTTTCAAATAACTTCATTAGAGACATATCTTGAACATAATGTAAACAAAAAAATGGTGCGATATTGCTGACGTTGGTTTTCGGGTCAAGTTAGGGGCAAAAAACACTTTCAAAGATTTTTTGGAAGGCTCTATCCAAGTGATACAAGTATAATCAGTGCATAACTCTGCATCCTATATAGGTAGTACTACTGCTAGGCTACAACCCCCCACCCCCCCCCCCCCCCCCCCCCCTAAAATGGATAATAAAATTATTTGTACTTTTTGCGTTAGGACCCCCGAACATTGGTCCAAACCAGACTTTGGCCCATTTTCAGGCCCTTGTCATTTAAAACTGGAACATGCTACAATTTTGTTGATTAAAAAGTTATGAAATCAGCATAAAAAGTTAGATGTAGAAACCAAATCTCAATATTTTAGAGGGTTTACTCCTTGAGATAATGGCTGCTCAACATGGACTTTCATTTCGCGACGCGTGTTTTTTGCCGAATTTCGGCGACCCCCCTAAATTTAAAATTGCCGCTACGAGAAAACAAAACGGAATTAGGACCTCAAAATTTCAGGTTTTTCATATCTCATCAATATCTACCAGGATATGAAATATGAACAAAATCTATTTTTTATGGTGTAACCATTTGTTGAGTTGGGGTGGATTGACCCTGTAACATTTTTTAAAATACTTATTCTGCTGCCAGCCAACCAATTACAGGGCTGCAGGACAAAATTAGCAAATTGTTAAAATTCAACATTTTCTGCATTATAAAGCTGGTTTTTTTAAATACTTATATTTGAAGTAGGAGTGGGCTGTAGAGGGTCATTTTTAGGTCATAATTTCAGAACATGCTGGCTACTTGGTGTTTTGATGACTTTATGCGTACTCACAACATTTTTGAAGAAAAAAAACCAGACATCCAGAGTGCCGGCCAAAAAAACACATAAGTCTGCCATTTTGGAAAAGACAGTCTTTTGATCATAACTCAGTCATTTTTGGTCTAATTTATTTAATTTTGGTGGCAAAACCCATGTATCAGGGTACAAGATATCATTATATGCTGGTTCCGTCTCATAACCAATTCGTTTTCTTGTAAAAGCTGATTTTGATCAAATTTAGACTGTGAGGGTGCTTTGTAAAAAAGTAGCTATCGCATTAATAAAAATGAGTTTGAATACATGGAATATGTATATAAATTTGAGATGCTTTGATGCAAATGGTATTTTTAAACAGCACCCCCACAGGGCTATTTTTCACTAAAAATGCCATTTTCAGGAAAACGAAACATCGTCATGAGATAAAAGTTGCATAGGATTATTCCATGTCCCCACAAATATGGGTATTGCCACCAAAATCAAATTGATTGGACCAAAAATGATTGATTTATGATCAAAATAGTGTTTTTCCCAAAATGGCCGACTTGTTGTGTTTTTTTGGCCAGGGCACCCTGAATTTCGCAATTTTTACAATTTTGTTGTTCAATGCATAAAGTCATCAAAAAATCAAGTAGCCAGCATGTTCTGAAACTATGACCTTCTATAGCCCACTCCTATTTGAAGTATTTAAGCTTCAGGATGTTGGTGGTCTGCTGCATCACGGGGTAATTGTATGTTCCTCCGGTGAGCTCTCCTCCCATCCCTATCTCGGCTGCCAGCCAACCACTTGCCCACGACAGTGCTAACCTGCGCCTTTGTAGCTTCATTCGAAGAAGAGTTTTTCTTCACAGCTCCTGTAGACACAATTCAAGATTCAAAATAACTTCACTAACACCTGCAGAATTTGTTACGGGTTATTATACATGTAGAGGTTTGCAACATCTACTATTTGTCATACTCATCATCTTATTCCAATTGCTATATAGTTTTTAAATGATTGCATCTAGAACTGCAAATCAACTTAATATTAACAGTAAGAGAAATAATTACAATTACTAAGCTGTCATTTTTTCTCACATACAAAACATCCCAGAATTCCCCATGCCATCTGCCAGGCTGACCTGACACCGAAATTGTCAAGCCTGCCCCATATTCTCCAACCAGCCCATTTTCTTTTTTGGACAGGACCAGACCACAGACCTTATTGTTGAAATCCGGTAACCAGGCACATACAACCAGCCAGTAAATTGTCAGTGCTCACATGCTACTAATTTTAATAAAATAAAGTACAAACACTGCCCTGACAAATGGAGGATGACAAAGTAATGAAAATGCATGCTACTACTGTTTTGGACTAAGCCTTTGGTGATGATATACATTGACTTTTTTCATGCATACAATTTCCCCCCACCAAAACCACCGAAAGTATTTGTTTCCCAGACCAGACAGGAAATAATTTAAATACGATCCCTGCCCCGGTATTGATCTGGTCCAGGGAAATTCAGGGTTTTGGCATTCCTTGCAGGGCTCGATTTGCATAAACTCATGTTGAATTTATGACCCAAGTTTGGTTCCATGTAGATTTCTTGAACAAGTCCAGTTTTATGTTTAAGGTTAAGATTTCTGCCAAAGAAGGTCAGAGGGTGCCCAGGAGGGCCACTCAAATAAGATGCTGGTTAAAACAGCGCAGTGACCAACATTTTCTGAACATCCCCATAACAAGGATTATCTGACCCAATAAAACTATTATTAACAAGGATTTGCACAGAAAGAGGATTTGACAGGATTTATAAAAGGAACCTTTATGCCCTTGAAAATGACCGATTTTGGCCCCTATAACACTGAAGCTGCCCTGGCCTGACCTATAAGGAAACTGTCATGAAAAGGTGGTATGGGGATGTGTGGCCCGAAAAAGACCACTATTTCAAACGTCTCATGCGGTTCCAAAGGGTCCTATTTCAAGCATGTTTCAGTTATTTGGTCTTAGACCCCTCATTGCACATGCTTGACCTCAATTGTTACTGCATATTGTGGCACATATTTGAACAAAATTCATTTCTTAAGGGTCAAAATTTCTCTCATTCTTCAGTTCGTACTAAGTCTCCAAATTCGCATTTGGTTCAGTTTGCAAGCAAGGCCCAGTTGCAAGGCCCAAGTCGCCGCCCTAACCCCTACCTAAATAAAGTCGAGTGCCCGCCATGTGGGTCACAGCTGCTTAGAGTTTTCTATTTGAGTGCCCCATGGTGTTTCATTAATTTCCATGCATTCAAAACTTGTCCGATGGGGGACTAAAAAATACACTTTCCGCCCTGTAAAGATACATTTTGATGCACCTTGCATGGTTTGGGAACATTTACTGGAAATAGACACTTGTGTATGTGTGAAGCAACACATTATTGTCCGTTAGCTACAAGCATTTAGCAAATTACAGGCAGACTGCTACTTTAGTATAATACTTACTGAATACACAGTTGAATAGTAATGACTTGGCAAAAGCATACTTTGTATTCTGCCCTGTCAAGTTGCATTTAATGGCCACGTCTGAATGTAGCACCGACTTCAATATTCTTTTTGTTGTCTCTTCAATATTCCTACCACCGATTTCTCCAAGGTAACGAGTCTGATGGTGAAAGTAAAATATTTAAATTAACACAAACAAATTGAACAGTGTTTGGCACTAAAACCAGAAAGTAAAACTGTAGTGGAAATTAAAATCCGGTGAAATATCACTTTTGGGAGTACGTATGTGACGTGCGCCACACTAGCGTATTGCAACAATATCTGCTTTCCGGCAGCTTGCGCATGATTTGCTCCTCCCAGTGGCAAACATGATACAGTGAAAAGGGATTTTTCAAGCTACTGTACACTATCACTGCAGGGATACAGGGTTGCTTTCACTTCACTTCTTCATTAACCAATGTCATGTTGAATTTTATTAATTTCAATTAATTTACTTCAGAATTCAAGATAAACATTAACAATTGCCATTATTGTTGTTTCTAAACAAATGTTTTAAATATGTTGGAATACCACCCATGCTGATCTGGCCAGATCAGCATTTTTGAATCGACGTTTTGTTGTACAAAGAGGGCTGATATTTCTTAATCCTTATAGGTGTAAGTTCATACATACAGTTGTAAGAATATACAAATCCCAGTTTTTATCATATATTTTTGTAATTGAGGGCGCTGCCTCCACCACATCTCTTAATGCCCCTTAACTTATTGACAAATAAGTAACAATTGTCGGTTATTAATTTTCCCTAAAATTCAGGTTGTTTTTTGTAGGTAAAGAAATCAGAGAAGAGAAAATGAATTTCATGATACGTACCTTATATATATATGGGAGAAACACAGGGGTATTATATAATTTTTTTTCAAATTCAATCTGATCAACAAATCCAGCAAGTTATTGAGAGTTACAAGGCTATGCACAATATGACCCTCAGTCAGATATTGTCACAGAACCTGAACTCTTTTATCTCTTGTTGTTCTTGCCTACAATATGCCAAACTACTTACCAATCCAGCTTTAAAAGCTTGGTCATCAGTCAATCGATTTTCCATTGTTTGTAATTCTTCCATCGTCTTTAAAGGCAGTGAAACTCCATCTGGCAGTTCCCAGTCATCATTCTGCTGGTTATCTAAGTTACAAGGCTATGCACAATATGACCCTCAGTCAGATATTGTCACAGAACCTGAACTCTTTTATCTCTTGTTGTTCTTGCCTACAATATGCCAAACTACTTACCAATCCAGCTTTAAAAGCTTGGTCATCAGTCAATCGATTTTCCATTGTTTGTAATTCTTCCATCGTCTTTAACGGCAGTGAAACTCCATCTGGCAGTTCCCAGTCATCATTCTGCTGGTTATCTGTATGGCGAAGCAGCGCATTGATCTGGGATCCGTGTATGCGCTGCGTCTGTCTTAAATCTTCCAACAGGGTCACAATGTGACGCAATGTACCTAAATATATGTAAAATACACAAGTTACCATTGGTTGTGTTCTGGAACCATCAGGGCAAAGGAGGCCTGACACATGATTCAAAAGTGTCTTTGGATCTTTCAAAAATCTTTCCCATAGTGAGGTGGAGTTATTGAGTAGTCCTCTACGAATTCAAAAATTGTAAATAGATTTTAAAGTTGCCTCTCTTGTTAGCTTTGGATGTCCGTCCGTGACAGTGAAAAATGTCAGTCTGTGACACTTTTGTTTTAGATTTTGTCTTCTTCAAAATTACATATTGTGTGGAAAATCTTTCTAACCGGTAATTGGACAATTTTCTGGATAGTATACATTATATATGTGTCAATTAAGTTGGAATGCAATGGATAGAAATTGCAAAGAGTACAGAAAACGGGAAACAACCATATTTCTCTCGTTCTGTGATAGCGCAAACATATTGATTCTATTTTTAGTAACAGTACTAAATAAATAAACGGACCATGAGAACTAAGTGTCCTAACTGGTAGAGTTCAATGATATTTTCCATTCTTAAACACTCCCCTAGGGGTATTTGCACAGCTGTCACAAAAGATATTAAACAGCTTTGATCATGCCGACACGCAGATCCGGTTGCGTGGCCTGCTAAAACCATGCTATGCACTGCGCCACCATAATCACGCAAGGAAGCGCAGGCATACATACTTCAAACGCGCAGTAAACAACTGCTTAAATATCTGTCACTATTTTTGGCCAATCGGATGAAAAGAATTACAGCATGGGTTGATCGATTATATCGTAGGTAGTTACTGTAAATTGACTGTGACAAATTTATTTGATTTACTTATTTTTAATCATTTATTTCACACTTTAGAGAACTTATTTAATTTCAGTAAGTGTTTAAGAATGAGAATAATAATATTGTTTTGAGCCTCTGCTGTATCCGTCCTACGTTATATAGAACAGGTGACAGCATTATTTTCGGTGTAGGGCAACTCGACGATAATGCTGTCGCCCATCTTTAAGGATGGATAGACAGCAGAGGCTCAAAACAATACCTTTATTATATTCTCTATTTATAAAACATCAAAAAATTATGTAAATACATACAAATATTTTTATAGCCTTGCTTTCTATCAAAATGTGGAAATTGTCCATCTGTGACAATTAAACCGATCAGACTCGGAATAAAAATGGTTTTCAAAACTGTTTCATTACATTCTGTGGTAGGTGTACTGTACAGGGAATTAAGTACATTACCTGAGATGCCGTGGGTACTACTACGCTGTTCCTCGATCCTGTCTTGTGCTACAGGTTGTTCCCTAATGGTTGCTCGGCTGGCAGTGGCTCTACTGTTGCTGACAAGATCTCGGGATCTGGGTGCTAAAAATAAAATGTGAAAAACATGCAGTAAGTAAAAACATGATCAACATTTTAGCACATATAGCTCATTCAATAAAACCAAAACACAAAATCATAGAATATACAGAGGGGTTTGTTGCACCAATCAGAGACATTGTTAGAATAATTGTTTCCCTGATAGACATTTGAGTGAAATATTTTAATTTAACTATAAGAGACACTGTTAGAATAATTGTTTCCCTGATAGACATTTGAGTGAAATATTTTAGAAGTAGTATATTATTAAATCTTCTTTATTCAGTCAAATAATTTAACTATACATATAGGATAGGCGCATTATATGATATATAAATATTTTCGAGTACAGATATTTTCACGGTTTCAGGTATCACTGACAATTCTGTGTGGTGTTATTTCGCGGTTGCCAGCATCTAAGATAATAATGATATGTAATAAATGTCTTCATTTCAATACATTCGCGGGTTGTTATTTTTGCGGACACATGCTGATCAATGAAATCTGCGAAAATAAAACCACCGCGGAAATTTCAACTCATACAGTAATACCTATACAAATATATCACAGTATGTGGTTAAACCTAGGGATAACTCTTTAACCCGAATTTACTAGAACGATTGTGGGGGATTCACGAAAAACCGGATATTTAAGAGGAATGACACGGTTGATCCAAGGACCGAGGGTCAAATAATTGTTTTATTCTGGGGTTTCAATTTAGAGATACACCCATCAAAAGATGTAAGTTCCCCCTAGCATATACTAGAATATTTCCAATTTTTTGTTTGATGGATTTAAATAATTTTCAGCAAGAAAGATGCACCCAATTGTTAAGCACATTTTGATACCAAATGTGTTGGCCTTGAGACAATGCAACGATAAAATTGTGCAATTTACCGATTTTTATACAGAAACAAAGGTGGCACTAAATCTCACTGGCTATGGCTGGTTTTGTCCATAAATTAACAGACATTTTCCTGGTGGATTTTCGTGCACAGACATGGGAATCTACTAAACAATTATGTTTGGCATCATTTCAAGAAAATCAATAAGCAGATCATAATTATGTGTGGCAAGTTCGTCTGACTATGAATGACGTGGCAATTTGGTCCGATTATGAGTGACATGGCACTAATTTGGTCTGATTATGTGCAACATGGCAAAATGGTCTGATTATGTGTGACATGGCAATCTGGTCCGAGTATGAGTGACATGGCAATTCTGGCAAAATGGTCTGATTATGTATGACCAAATTTTCATGTCGCACATAATCTGACCAAATCGCTATGTCACTCATAATCGGACCAAATTGCCATGTCACTCATAATCGGACCAAATTGCCATGTCACTCATAATCGGACCAAATTGCCATGTCACTCATAATCAGACGAACTTGCCACACACATAATTATGATCTGCTTGATTTTTTTGAAATGATGCCACATATAATTGATTGGTAGATTCCCATGTCTGTGCACGAAAATCCACCAAGAAAATGTCTGTTAATTTATGAACAAAACCAGCCATAAGCTAGTGAGATTTAGTGCCACTTTTTTTTCTGTATAAAAATTGGTAAATGGCATAATTTCTTATCGTTATATTGTCTCAAGGCCAACAAATTTGGTATCAAAATGTGCCTAACAATTGGGTGCATCTTTCTAACTAAAAATGATTTAAATCCATCAAATATATTTGGAAATATTCTAGTATGCTAGGGGGGAACTTACATATTTGTATGGGTGTATCTGTCAGTCTTCAATGTATATGGCACTGTACAGGGAATTAGTACATTACCTGAGCTGCTGGGGGTACTAAGCTGCTGCTCTTCCCCGTCTTCACGTGCTACTGAGAGTTCCCTTACCCCACTTGACCGGCTGGCACTGCTGCCAAAAAGGTTTGGGGTTCTGCGCACTGTTCATAAACAATTAAAATGTGAAAACTATACAGTTAGTAATACAAGATCAAAAGAAAACATTTACCCAGAGCTCATTGAATAAACCAAATAAAAAGTCATAATATATACAGAAGGATAATATACAGACATTCACAGTGTGTGGTATTTGCAGTTGAACCTCCAAGGGGGATCCAGCTCTCACTCCCACATTTACTACGAGATTATTGGGGATTCACAAAAACACAAGATATTTAAGAGGAATATTGTCAGGACACTTAAAGGTTGATCCCCTGAAAGCGTTTACATGGTCAAATCCTCATAATTTTATTCTGGGATTTTAAGAGGAATCTGTTATGGCTATATAAACTGCTCACAAAAAGTATCGAAACACTTAGAAATGATCCAGTATAACGGCTCGAAAGGGTATGCATTAATCGAAGCATATAACCAAGTGCAAAATTTTGTTCTGCATATTTTGACACCTCGATCGATGAGATACGATGTTGCGGAGCGGAGTTAGTGTCATTTCAATGATCGTGGGTCCAGTTTCAAAAGTGACAATCATTCTATAGACAGAGGTTTGCATTACTGTTTATAATGATCAGATTCGTTCTTTTCAATAGACAGAGGTTTGCATTACTGTTTATAAGGATCAGATTCTTGCTTTTCAATAGGGATGAGTGTCACTTTTGAAACTGGACCCACGATCATTGAAATGACACTAACTCCGCTCCGCAACATCGTATCTCAACGATCGAGGTGTCAAAATATGCAGAACAAAATGATGCACTTGGTTATTTGCTTCGATTAATGCATTCCTTTTCGAGCCGCTATATATTGGATCATTTCCAAGTGTTTCGATACTTTTTGTGAGCAGTTTATAAGTACTGTACAGAGAAGTACATTACCTGAGCTGCTGGGGCCGGTACTACGCTGCTCTTCCCTTAAGCTTGATCTGCTGACAGTGGCACTACTTATACTGTTACCAAAAAGGTTTGGGGCTCTGGGCACTGTTCATAAACAAAATGTGGAAAACTACAATTACTAACATACTCTAGCTCATTGAATAAAATTAAGTTCATTATACTCCAATATGGAATATACAGAGGGGTACCTATGTACTGGAGTTTACTAGGGTAATTGGTGGAAATTGGGATTCAAGAAAACTTCGTAAGGACAAAATTGTCAGGGCAAACTTGAATACACTCAAATATGATCCCTTGAAAGCGTTTATTCTAGGATTTAATTTTGAGGTCTGTCAGACTCCCAAATATATGGCTTTGTAAGTACATTACCTGAGCTGCGGGGGGTACTACGCTGCTCTTGCCTGACATCTTGTGTTACGGAGAGTTCCCTTGATGAGCTAGATTGGCTTGTAGTGGCAGTACTGTTGCCAAAAAGATTTTGGGCTCTCATTGGCACTGTTCATGAATAAAATGTGAAAACTATACAGTTACAAAACATACTTAAACTATACAGAGCTCATTGAATAAAATTAAGTTCATACTCTATTCAACAACTCCCCTACCCTAAGTACAGTAGCAAAGTGATGTCCATTTGGGTTAAACAACGCTGCTATGGGCAAGGCCATTGCGCCGATCGATCCGCACTACGCGGATACTGTATTCACGCGAATGTGTGTTGTTTTTGGAATGACCATGCCAACTGTTTTCATCGAGTTTTGAAACTTACAGGAACTTATAGGTTAGTTTGGTCATTTCAGTATTTTGATAATTGAATGAAATTGTTAATAATGAAGTAGGCCTGCATTAAAATAATGTTCTTATTTGCATTGCCTATTTATGACATGGCGTTCAAATCCCTAGTCGTTGTTGAACGGGATTAAATCATGTTTCAGCGTATGTGCATCACCAATCGACAACTCGCGTTCTACGTGTTTATTTCACTCGGGCGTTGCCCTTGTGAGACCCGCGAACACTGTGATGCACAACGCTGAAACATGATTTAATCCCTCAATATCATATATACAGAGGGGGTATTACCTATACATCATTTGGTTAAACCTCCGAGGTGCAATGTACTGGAGTTTACTAATTGGTGGGAAATCGGGATTCAAGAAAACTCCCAAGATTCTTAACCATCCCCACACGGCAACAGATTTCTTTCCCGAATCCCAAAAGTCACCAGAAAGGTCCCTCGACCCCCCACCAGGATTTGAACCACAGACCTCCAGCACCAGGGCCCAGATCCTAGCCATTATGTTATGTTAGCCAAAATGTTTTTATAACCCAGCGTGCAGGTTTTTGGGCTACAAACTGGACCCAGGCTATATAACGAGGCGAAAATACTCGCAGAGTGTCGACTGACAGCCGTGGTGTATAACCTGCACGCCGGGTTATAAAAACATTTCTAAGGGGAAAATGTGGTCAGGGCAAACTTGAAGAAACACTATACACACACACAAAGGATGATCACATGAAAGCATTTTTATTCTGGAATTTCAATTTTGAGCTGTCAGATTCCATGTACATGGCAAGTACTGGAAGGGAAAGCTTACATTACCTGAGCTGCTGGGGGTACTGTGCTCTTCTTCCCGGTCTTGTCGTGCTACAGGGAGTTCTCTTATGCTTGATCGGCTGGCAGCACTATTGTTGCTGAAAAGGTTTGGGGGTCTGGGCGCTGTTCATAAACAAATAAACAGAATACAGTCAAAACAACCTGAATAAAAAACATTTTATATACAGAGCTCATCACATGAAAGCATTTTTATTCTGGAATTTCAATTTTGAGCTGTCAGATTCCATGTTCATGGCAAGTACTGGAAGGGAAAGCTTACATTACCTGAGCTGCTGGGGGTACTGTGCTCTTCTTCCCGGTCTTGTCGTGCTACAGGGAGTTCTCTTATGCTTGATCGGCTGGCAGCACTATTGTTGCTGAAAAGGTTTGGGGGTCTGGGCGCTGTTCATAAACAAATATACAGAATACAGTCAAAACAACCTGAATAAAAAACATTTTATATACAGAGCTCATGAACATGCGCAAACAATACAACATCCCCGACAACATCATTAGAATATATACAGGGGGGTCTCTATACATGTATTGGTTTACTAGCCTCTAAGGGAAACCGGCTTAACTTGAGTTTACTAGGGAGGTTGTTGGGGATTCAAGCTAGAAAAAGATTGTCAAAGCATATTTAAAGGATCAAGCTGTTAAAGGATGATCCCCTGAAAATGATGTGTATGAAGTTAAATCCAGCTTTATTAGGATTTCAAACTAGAGTATAGCTGTCATAAGGGACGTTATTAGTACATTACCTGAGCTGCTGGGGGTACTGCACTCTAGCTGCTCTTCTGTGCTGTCACTTTCACTTTCACTTTCATGCGATAGGAACCTCGCTGGTTTCCTAGAAAAAGGAAAGACACAGCTTAAATGTGCAATTGCACCCACAAGACAAGAGGTGATAGTTACATGTAATATGTGATGTTTTTGTTTAATCTTTCTTTATTGAGGGTAAACAGCTTCAGTGTCAAGCACTGCTTTCCAAGCAGGCCCTCATAGGACAGCAGATTACAGAGAAAATATGCTCCGTTAAGGAAATACCGGCAATTTGGATACACATTGGAATTGTTTCGATAAATTGAAAGACAGATGTTTGGGCCTTCAAGTCCTGAAAGTTGCAAGGATTTGGGGTGATAGTTTTAAAGGTACAGCCTAATTTGCATAGAATTTGCATATTATTTTGTAAAAAATGAATTTTGCATTTACACGCCATAGATTCAAATTGACACGACATATCCACTTCTGGTAAAATGCAAGCTTTGGCCTACATATCATGCTATCAAATAATACCAATATTGGGATAAAAAGTTAAAATCATCATGTTTATTTTTGCATAAATTAACCCAGTTTTGTTGTTTTATTTTATTTACACCATCTTCCGTTCCGTGTAATTACAATCTATTAAATAAATCGGAATATGTTTTTGGTTATTCTTAATAATCAATATAATTGGCGGTTTTGGTGAATATTTCAGGCCCGGAGGCCTAATAGAACTATATTTAGGCCACAAAAACTAACTCCGCCTTTTTCACATTTTGACAATCGCCATAGAGTGCGTTAATGCCTGGTGGCCCTACATGTACTGAATACCTATCGCATCAATGAGCGCTGTTTTGCATTGTCCGTACGAGTACGTAGACCTGCAGTGAAATGAATTGCCGTACACAGGCATTTTTATGCTACGTTTGAATTTGTGCGGTAAAATTGTTCTGATATCATGTATGGTGAAAATGTCTATTTTGTCAACTCGTATAATTGGGAATTTAATGGATACTGTTTTGCTGTTTTCTATTTAAATATTACAATTTGTATATTTAAAATTAACAGTAAAGATGTAGTGAAATTTGCTGAAGTATTACTAGAAATGCTGTAGTACGGAGTCTCATCCGTGTCATTCGTGTCATTCTTGCAAGTTGCAGCGCGTTGTAAAATACAAACATGACTAAAGTCACTCTTTGTGGCATTCTTAACGATCTAAAAGGTAAACAGTATTTTAACAATGTTATTAACTATATTCAGGGAATCACTCTTAGTCAACACAAGAATGAATCAGCGTTGTTAATAATTGATAGTCATATCTGGATTTATTTTTAATTTTTAATTTTTAGTATTTTTATCTATTAGATTAGCATATACAAAACACCAGAAAACAGATACCACTGGTTTTCAAATAGAAAAAAAGCCTACACACGCAAATGACACAAGCAAAAACACTTATGAACTCCGAAATTGAACCAGTTTACAACTGCCTGCAGATTCCACTAAGTTGTTCTCATAATAAATAAATAAATGGTGTAAGAAAATAAAATCTTTTATCTAAAACAGATTTTCGCTGTGCAAAAATAATCTAAATCAATTTGAAGTACTCCTTCAAATTCCCCTACGTCTGTTCCGTTTTGAAGGTATAGAAGCAATGGCCATAGCATCATTTCATATTCCTGATTAATTGATGTTAAGGATAAGGTATAGGCCTACAAAATAATGATAGTCATCTATCAATTAATACAACCAGATTGGTTACAAGATATTCATTAATTATGAAAATGGTAATATAGCTAAGGTAGTGGGTTTGATAGGCCTAAAGGTGAAACTTGAAATATTTTACGACTCAAGATGAATGAATGACATACAACGATCACATATGACTGATATGATATTCATTAATATGACGACAGTTGAACATGTTGATTTGAGTCAGTAAATTAGAGTACCATTCTAAATCATAAATACCATGACAATTACGTTTAAGTATCAAAACATAGCTTCTTAATATAACACTACAAATCCACAATGTAATAATACGAGGGTCGTTCAATAAGTTATATCTCCTAGTCCTACCTCATAACTTTGATAACAATTATAAAGCCAATCTTGTGAAATATTCCACAATTGTAGCTTTAAATCTCAGCTACGATTTCATAACAAATTGGTCTGAATAGCTTTGATTACGGGTTGTCTTCTCTGGGCATGAAGTGAAAGCCGAATGTACATTTCGATTGACGGGAACGGATGAAAAACAGCAAAATATCTTCTGAGTACGGATTACTGAACATATGGCCAATTCTAAGAGACAGACATACCTATATTGGTCAAGTAACAGTTCTAAATTTCAGATATCTTTTCAACAGCCTATAAACATGATAAACAATACTGATTTGGTAGGACAAATATGCCCGCTGATTAGCCAAAACCAGATCAGGACAACCCTTAAGTTTAACCCTACCCTTGGGAAGACTGTAAAATTCATATTGCTTTTTATATGAACTGAGAGATCCTCAATAATATACAGAACTAACTATATAAATGGAGAGACTCCAAGTTTCTCCAAGACATTTGTTTCTACTATTGACTATCTGATTAATTATTCTTAAGGTTGCACATAAAGAAAACTCATAATAAATGACTATCATGTTAAAGAGCGTATTATGTCCATAATACATACGAGGCGTCACTGTGATATGACTATCGAGTTGATATTATAATTATTTGCAAGCCTACAAGAGTTAATATTGATTACACTCTTATCTATAAATAATAATACCATATATTTAGATATCATCCATTGCTGTCGATTTTCAAAATTAAAAACCGTGCTCTTAAATCCAACCATACAATACGGAGAAAAACACGAAAAACAAGGATTATTTTGCGGGTTATTAATTTTCCCGTTCCGTTGTCGAAAAATCTCTCTGGCTTTCACTGCATCCGAACAACAGTGGATCAGATATCAATTATCATTACTTTAATTGTGTAGCTATGATTCATAGGTAGTTATAATCGAAACAAATGTTATGAGGCTGCCATTCAATTAAATTAGCGATGTTATGAGGGAGGAGGTAGAACTTCTTGAATGACCCTCGTATACATAACAAGACCATAGGCCTACAGGGATCAAGAAACCAATGACACTTTTTTGTTGATAACGATCCATTTCTACCCATCAAGGTTACCCTAGGCCACAATCTGAACCATTGGACTAATGATTGAAATGTAATATTAGCATTATTAGTAGGCCTATATCAATTATCAATGAATTATCAATAAGCAAATATTGATATGGGGATCATCCTAATCTTATATTTCTTTTAAAATCAGAATTGATATTTTAAGTAGGCCTACATTAAAAATTATCATTGATTGTGTGTAACATGAGGTGTGTGACTTTGAAATATTCATATTTTGAAGTTACGTATATGCAAGAAAATGATAGTGATATAATAATAGGTTTTTTGGGGGAATGTATGTGATTTTATTGAGAAAAAAAAGAGGGTGACGATGATGTAATCATGAAAATTGTATAATTGATAAGAAATAATGAATAATAAACTTTAAAAGATAGTGCCAAAGGGGAAAGGAAGATTTGGGCCTAATGCTCATGACAACACCGCCTATGAAAATGCATAAGAAACTTTTGACAAAAGTGAAATGAAACTATTGTGACATCCAATGAGTCCAAAACAAAATATACATATTAAACATGATAAAGCTCGACATCGGGTAAGTTTTCATGATTCTTTTGAAATAAATCAAAGATTCACCAGTCATGATGTGGTTATTCCGGCAGACAGTTCCAATTTAAATATGAAATGTATAGCATAAGTCATGTGAAAGGATGGTGTTTTCAAGCATGTCAACAAGTCTGACAAGAGCGGTTAAAGGCGGTGTCCAGCAAGCACAACATTGTGCATTTATATAATGCACAATGTTTTGTGGTTGCTAGACACCTACTTTAAAGGAGGTGTCCAGCAAGCTCAGCATTGTCCATTATATGTTAGAAAAATAATTATACAGAACAAATCATCACACTTATCATAAAACCGAATAAAACCTTTTGCAATTCGCGGCGATCGAATGGCCCGGTATCAATGAAGTCATAGTTATACAATGCACTGCACAAATATGAGCACCAGCAATAACCATGACGTCATTGATACCAGGACTTTCGGTCACCGCAATTTTTAAAAATTGTATGTTGAGAGATGGCAGTTTTTAATCATTTATAAGTAGGATGTTTTGTTGCATATAACTACACGATTTGGGCTCGGTAATTATTTTTCTAACATATAATGCACAGCGTTGTGCTTGCTGGACACCTCCTTTAAATATTGGTTTAAAGGCGTAATTAAAGTTGTAGGCCCTACTCGTATATCCCACAATGATAGATCTAGAGTCTTAAAGTTTATTATAGCTGCCAGTCACCGGCTGTTCTGATCAGGCGGCCAAATTTCATTCCTTTCCACAGTTTGATGTTGTCCATCAATGTATTTGTTTCACCCCCCCCCCCCCCCCCCTCCCCACCTCTCTCTTACCCCATCTGTCCCTCTTTGCAAAATAGCATTTGCAGGCTTCCATTTAACTTTTAGCATGCTCAAACCATCATGAGTTTTCTCCTTTTCGTAACTGAAAGGTGATCTTATTTAATGCTCCTCACTTTTTTGGTTGGTGATATGCATGTATTCGTTCTGCGTCTTTGCATTTAGTGTCCAGGTTTCACATGGCACAGAAAGACTTAAGGGTGTTACCAGTGCTCGTAGAAGCCTTGTTCGTGATTTCAATGAGCTTTCCCTCCAGACTGGGTTTCAACCTTTGAAGTGAAAAGGTTACAACAACAATTCTAATTTTGATCTCCTGTTATGTTATGGGCATCAATCATCTGTTTCTGTTATTGGTTGCTTACTTGAACTGTTATACTGTCTCTCGTTCTTTAATTCCAATGTATGCTGGATGTCACTGACTCTAACTTTTTGGATCCCATCTTCATCACCTTACATTTTTCTACACTGATTTCCATACCCAGTTATTAGCACTCCTTGTTAACGTTTTGAGTTCCTGCGTGTTGGGCCAGGTTCTCCATTCCCTCGAATGACAAACATCACAACATTTTGCCCAATTATATGTTCCTGAATTTGTTTTTTAATATTTACATAATCTATAAGGCCATTGTTTTAAACGGGATTCTAAAAATACGATAACTATCATTATAAATGGGTTATGTACTTGCGCACCCGCCAATTTCAGGACATTTGTCTATACCAGCCGGAAATGTGAGGACAAAAACAAATGTGAGGACATTTTTCAAGTCCTCAAATTTTTCATGCATAAAAACGTATAGGAGTAGTGTCCTCACCCTCCTAAATGGTGTATGGCAATGTACTCCATTAGACGTCAAGTTACCATACAAATGTCCTCACATACATGACATGTATATGTGACAATTTCTATTCTTTTATAACGTGTATATTTACATGTCCTCATATGGGTTGATGCTCGACTATGGATGTATAGCCTATATGTGTATGCCATTATGGGAATCGCTATGTGTTCATTCTGTAAAACATCGATTTGATATTTGGTACCATCCACAACCACAATCTTTTACAATATGACCCCTAAATTGCATAGCCTATGCAAGACAAGAATCTATGTCAATACCATAATATGTCAAACTTATGAACAAGAATGCTCATATGTTGCACATTTGATGCTAATGGTGCCATTGTTTAAAACAGGTGACGCAATTTACTGACAAAAACTTGAAACTGTTAAAATTTAGCCTTAAAATCGAAAAGTGTATCGAAAGTGTCGGTCCCTCTTCTTGGATCCTTAAAATAGTGATGTTCTAACCTACAGCCACCAACACATTAAAAGGATGTAACGCCTTGTGTCATAGCACTTATATTTAGAAGTATAAATATAAATATCTAAATATCCTCCATTTGAACATGTTGAACACCATTTTGTATATGACATCGCGTAGTTTCAATGTAAGATGCCACCCCGTGTTTGACACTCTACTTGGCTATTGTTAATGCATGGGCTCATTGACCCTTTATACATATATCGTCAAAACTGTTAAAACACTGAATTGCTGTTTTCTACCACAACTATCACAATATATGCCGTACGACCACCACATTTGACATGGACAATTAGAACTCGTGTCTTTATCATAAAATTAAAAGATTATTAAAAACTATTGTTTGGTATTTCTATAATAAGTAAAAATGTTAGGTCATTTTCAAAAAAATGACAAAAAATGTAGATATTTATGTTAAAAATCTATCTTTTCATTTAAATTTAAATTTTATTATGACATACACTAACAGTATATACGCTGTTCTTCAAGTTAGAAAAAACAGCATGGTTCTATGTTGTTTTGTTTTCCTGTTACAAGGGATAATTCGTGTATTCATGGATACAGGAAAATTATGCAAATTTGATGTTAATGATACTATTGTTTCAAAACCAATGACCCAGATTTTTGCAACTTTTACTGGCAGACACTTCAAACTGTCTTTTTCAATATTAGCACATTAATTCCAATGTGTATCGTAATTGCTGGTTCCCCTATTTGTACCGTGGAATCTGCTCCCCTATCATCATACAGAAAATAATACAGTATTTACAAAGAAATGTTCAACTATTTACACATAATACATGAATCAAACAGAAATAGCAAAATAATATAATTAAGAATGCACACAATTAGAGTCCGTTAATCTTAGACTTAAATTGGTGCACGGTCATGTTCTCCAGTTCAATTCTGACTGCTGCTGGTAGGCTATTCCAGGCATATGCTGCCCTAACATGAAATGTGCGCAAGTCTGAATTGGATTTAAATTTTGGCACAGCCAATGTATTACTGGTGTGATTTCTTGTAAGATGTGAATGGCTGTTATGAACAAATTCAAATTGGGCAGATATGTATGATGGCCTTAAATTTCTCAAACATTTATACACAATAAGAGTTAGGTGATTATGCCATCTTTTATCAAATTTTACCCATTTAAGTATATCCATCATATCATTTGTTGGTGTTCTAATATCAGCTGATAGAATTATCCTAGCTAAGTTATTATGAAGTACCTGTAATTTGTTATGAAACTCAGCAGAAAAGTTTGACTCAAACAGTGCTTCCATAATCAAAGTGAGGAGAGTGAACTTTTCTAGGTAACATAATGTGATGGCACACTTACAATGCAATGATTACCTCAGTGTTATTATTAATTTGAATGATAAGAAATGACTGTAGGGGTTTTCAACTCCAAGTGCCATTTCTGCATGCATCCCCCATCTATGCAGCTCTAAATTGCTTTGAATTTAAAATAGCACAGGAATGGTAAATGTTGAAAATATTCCAACTAGATGGGGGATATTGGTTTCAGGATTTGGAGTATGAATCACAACATGGTCAGCAATTAGCCCCGACCGTTTAGTTCTCGTCCTTGCAAAGTTGTGATTTCTAGAATTATTATTTAAAAAACAGCTTTACAGTAAAAAATACCTTTTCTTTCTTGGTGCCAATTCCTCATCTTCCTCTGATGTTGAATCAATGTGGCTTGTATACTCATATTGGAGTAACTGCTTTCTTGCCTTTCCATAGTCCTCTGTATAGTTATAAAATATAATTCATCAATTTTACAATCATAAACAACAAAACACTCAGTAAAGAAAAGAGAAATTGCATTTATATGGCTCGATCTGCAGTAGAGGGTCTCCTGTCACATTGTATTTCATCATCAATATGTGATTTGAGGCATATTCAATTTCAATGATTTAATTAATCCGGCCCATATACTGAGCGCAATAAACTGCTCAAAGTATCTGGTTCAATCCCCAATCCAGGGGAAGTGCAATTTTCTTTATTCATCTCCTTTCCTCCTCTCTTCTCTGTCTGGGGTGGGGGGGGGGTCTCATATTGATATGGTATACATATGTGCCTACCCTTTGGGGTGCTTTTTCGCAAAAAAATTGGTATAGCAACGGGGTATTGTATTAATTTTCATCACAGAACAAAGCACCCAATTGGCATAAATTAAGTGTATTTTTAGGATTTTTTGTAAGAAGCAACCAATTTGTGCAAAATTGGATGCTAATAGTTTTCTAACAAAATTGGTATATTGATGGGTGGGAAATTGGCCCGAAAATAGGTATAGAGAGATGTCAAATTTTCGAAGTCCGGCAGGCACATTCATGTACGATTTTGGCGAAAGTACCTCCCCCCTGAGTGTTAGGGTTATTATAGAAGACTGTGGTTATAGACAGTAAGAGCTAAATAAATACACTTTTATTATATGCCGTTAATTTCAAGCCATTTTTAAAAATAGTTTGGGACAAATATATTATCAAATGAAGATTGGAGACACGCTTCCCCACACATGGTCTACTGTCTCCTCAACAGAAATATAGCCTTCTGGTTGAACCAGTATATTTCTATACAGGAGCTTTATGCTGTAGATTACACTAAAGACAGACCGAAGGCATGAGAGTGTGATTTTTACTCATGCCAAATTTTCTTAAGTAATTGCCTACCTGTTTTTGCCACAACAGAAACACCATAAGTATCCCACGTATCAGCTTTTGCAGGTTCTCTATTTATGACATATTTGTTCAAACGCTGGGTGCTCATAGATCTTGGAGGCCACAAGCATTCACCATCACCAACAAGCCATGATATAGGCACAACCGCTAATGATTCTTCTTCGTCAAACTTCACCAATGCGAACTGTGGTTCTTTATGAGATTTCTGTGCCATAATTCTGTAACAAATATGATGAGATGATATTGATGTGAATGGATACAATTGGGACAAGGTACATTGTTTGGTTAGGGTTGCAGTGTCGATCTTGACCACTTTCCAGAAACAAATTGTATCTTGAAGTAAAGCTCAAACCTAGATAATCAGTGGCATAGCCAGAAAAAAGAAAGGGGGTGGGGGTGAGCTAACCCCCAACGTCGACTGTCGGTTCATTTGAGGAATCATGGAATTATGATGGTCAAAAGTACACTAGACAGAACAAATTTCGTGAGCATGTGTCCCACAAATTATGTTTGGGGTAGAAGCAAGGCTCAAGATAAGCGGGCGCTGGGCAATTTTTACACCTCGGTCCTCCTGCCATAGCGCCCGGTAATGCTGAAAAATAAACAACCGAGCGCTGATATTTTTTCCAAACCAGCGCCCGTTGATGATCGGGAAGCTTGCCCAAGACATCGAATTTCGATTTGACAATACGATTTAATAAAAAGTTAGCTCCCGGTAGACTGAAAGTAGCGCCTGGTTTTCAATAAATCCCATGATTCGGGCGCTACTTTTGAAAAAAATTAGCTCCCGGTAAAAAACCTGTTATCTTGAGCCTTGGGTAGAAGCTTGTTTAAAGCTGAAATTTACCTCAATATAGCACAAATTAATGGGAAGTCAAATATTTCCGCTCACATAGCTCGCTTTTCTCTGTGGATTGGATATCATTTAGCCCCCCCCCCCCACCCTACCACGGCATTTATACAGTTTGAATATATTTTGCAAGGATCTGCAAAAAATATGCAAATGCTATCATATGCAAATAAAACAGCTGGTCAAATATAATAGCATTTGTTATGTATACGTAAATTGCATCTGGCTGCGACCATTAATTTTTCAAAACAGCCTGTGTCTTGCTTGATATGCCAAATAAAACTAAAACTAAACTAAAACTAAGGTTGTAAGGACTCGGACTAGGTAGGGTGGACTCGACTACAACATTGATTCAGACTTTTTCCTGCTCAAAAATTCCAACTGCCCATTTCGGCAGAGCATGTTTAACTTCTGATTGCCCATGAGAAATTTACACTGCCCACAGGGCAATCGGATACGATTTGTCGCAGCCTGAATTACATACAGTCAAATACTTACACTGCAGGTCTAATGATGCAATACTCTTGTGGCTACATACTTGTTGACACAGCCATGACCATAGGGTAACAGAACCATCTTGTGTATTATATCATCTAGTGAAACTACTTTCAAAGTGGTTGAGAGCTGGTATACCAAAAAAATCCCAACATGTGTCGAATCCAGAGGGTGGTTAAAAAATGCCCCCTGTCTGTGGAATTTCTGAATAACAATGCTTGCTCTACCTCCTGCACGGGGCACTAAAATGTTTCTGACAAGAACAACATTTCCATCTATCTCGAAACAATTGTTCCCTTCTTTGGAAGATACAAGTATATCGTTCCCACAAAACTTTTCATATTGTTCGTAAGCAAATGCACTGGTCCGCAACTGTTGTGGAATTGGTCCAAGAGAGTGAGGTTTCACAAATTGATCACTTCTTTGACTTGCCTCACCCAACTTGTGTGTGATGACTTGCTGCCTTTCATGCAACCTACGCACGATTTGAGATAAAGGATTATTAGATCCTCGAATCATTTTTTTCAGAGTCCCTAGAAAAGTTTCAAATGGAAATGCTGACACTTGGTCCAAGGGGCCAAACTTGAGCACATCATCAACTAGGTGAATTGAAGAATGCACATTGTAAGTAAGAAACTCCCTCCCATACAAAGTGCCAAATTGTATGACAAAAAATTCCATCAACTGTCCTGCATATTGAGAGTACTCATCTGAGAGTGTTTTACACAGGAAAATGCGCATTGCAACTGTCAAAATCAAGAAGTGCTCATAGAATTTGTTGGGCAACCTACGAAAAAGAACTACTGGTGCGGTATACAACAAAAATAATCTGAATTCTGTTGCCTTCCAGTGACACATTTCATAGAGTGACCTTGGTCTGCGTGCAAACTCTCTGGGAATGTTGTTTTTGTAAGCTTCCAATTGCTTTGAAATATCTTTCAGTACTACTGATCCAATTCTGCAATGAAGTGGTCCTTTCATCCACAGTATTATTAACTTGCGAACAACACCGAGGCAAATGAGGTGCATATAATCTAAGGGCCAATCGCTAACCATTCCAACATTCAATTCCTCAAAAGGAGATGTTTTTCCATGTAAGTGATGGTCTTCTTGAACACGATCACGGAAACTTTGATCGGTCCTTTTCTGTGCTGTAGTTTCAGGGAGTGTTACCTTGCCATTATAAATGCCCTTCTGAATGCAACGCTCACAAGAATAGTATCCAGAGTGCCCTTTCACACACTTCAGCATGGATCTGGCAGGTGCATCGCAAACTATTGCCTCTAAGACTACTCTATAGTGTTTTTGATTGTGGTCGATACCATGCTCAAGGACATTTTTCATGTCTTGTATAAATTCCAGTAGGAATTCATCCATGGAGGTTGGTTTAGTGGTACCATAATAAATTCCTATAACAAATGGTTCTTTACCAGATACTTCTGTTATTTGTCCCAGAATAGGCCAAAATGATGAATTCTTGCTTTTATAAACTGGGACACCGTCTATGTTCAAATGCAGTGTCAATACCTCAACATCATTATCAATGCGAGTGACAGGATTTAAACTTGACTGTAGTGCTTTTCCAACTCCGAAGGGGGGGGGGGGGGGGGGGAGTGGTCATACAAAATCTGACTTCATATATAATAGGGGGTCATAAAAAATGATGATGGCCATTGACATTTGTGACCCCCCCCCCCTCCTGAAAAAAACGACAGCCCCCTTAGAAAATACCAATAGCCCCATCCCTACATACTGTTAACTGTACTTAAGGCAAAAACTTGCCCCCTCCCTGACAGACGTACCTCCTTACGACGGGTTTTCCCATACCGCCACACATATATTGTAATAAATATTGATATTAAAACTGTAAACAACAGTAAAACATCAATTACTGTGCAATTGTGCATGATCGTTCTCTAAACAATGGGATTTTGTGTGTAAAAGTGAAATCTTTAAATATGCAAATTAAGGGTTAATTATGCTAATTAGCGCTAAAATATATTACTATTTCAAAGATGATGTCCTTAGTCATACACATGACAAATATGAAGGCATACAACCTCCCCTATCTTATACAGTAGCTCTTACATTTATTGCTGTTATATTAGTACTTTTTCTGTGATTCCCCATAGACTTTATACAGGACAAAATGCCACTAGGATCGCTCTTGCAATGCATTATGGGTAATCCCATATTTTTGGCAAATCATCGAATTCCATACGGCTACATCTCAAAAACGAATAGGCCCCTAGTGGCTAGTACATTTCTTCTCATCTTTTTTTAAAATGTAGAGGAGATATGGGCTCTTCCACCTGCTAATAAAAAAAATGTTATTGGTGTGAGAAATATTCATTAATTTATTTAATATTAATGCTCAAATATACCCATTTTGGAGGTTTTGGACCAAAAGATGATAGGCCTAATTGATGGTTTTCCCCGCATCTTTAAACAGACCTAGGCTAGGCCTATCTCCGCAACCGATTAACGGTTTGACCTAATTTTGGGCTTAAAATGCTCGTATTGATCAGCACTTTAAGATAAAATAATAAAAATATGTAAATTAAAAGATTTTAAAAATTCATTGGACACCCTACTTATTGCACCCTAGCCCTAGGCCCTGTAGGGAGCACAACACCAAGACGCTCTCCATAGACTTTACTGTTAGGAAAGGCTTACTTAAATAGCTCTAGTTTCTATATTAGTGCGTTTGGTTCAATGAGATTTTGATAAGGGTTATCTACAACATATCTGAATATGAAGTAGACATTACCGCACACTTTTTTTGATATATTATAAGCCGCCGCATGACAACGTAGTGATATGCCTACCTAAATTCGGTCTCCGGTCTGGATATTACCGCATGTGTAAATCAGTCCGTGAAATTAAAATTGACCTCAAATCACCTAGTTTAAATGTCAGAACATCAACTACACAGTTCAAACACAACATATTAGTGAAAAATTATATCATAAACCGTCAAAAAATAACTCTCTTTCCCGCCAAATAGGAACTATTGTCGTACTCAACTTTGATTGATCGCGTCGATAGCGTGTCGCGAGACCTATTTAGTTGTGTGCTCCCTTATAGAGGGACAAACTTGTTCAAAATCATTCAAAATTGATATCAATTTTTTCAGCGTGAAATTTTGAACAAACTAGCCAAATAACATGACGATTGAAAATTCCATTTTTGAGATATGATCTGATCTTGGAGACCCCATCTTCCGTAAAATCACTATTATTCTCCGTTTTTTTACTTTGGAAGCGGCACGCTTTGAATTGTTAGGCCTACACTCTTAAATTTAAAACTTTTTGACTCAAATTCAACTGATTTTGATTTTGATCAGAGTATATAGGAAAAAAATTCGTGCGCTTCGCGCTCATGTTTTCCGGAAACAGGTAACCCGGAACTAAATTCATTCGGGTGGGGTTGGGATTATACTTATTCGGAGGAAATTAAGAGGTTTTTAGTAAAATTCTTTCGTCAATTGAAGCGGGAAAATCAAAAACCCAATTCGTCGAAAATAGTATGAAAAATCATGGTCGGAAAATAAATAAATAACTAACCTAAAGAGAGGGGTCATATATATAGCTTTTTGGGGAACCATTTTCATATTTCGTTCTAAAAACGCTTAGAAAAACCCCAAAAGAACCGTTCAAATACGCAAAAATTTCTGCTCGCTAACGCTCGTATCATATGACTTAAAGGTAGATGACCCGATCACATTTTCGTAACACAGAATTACTTCAAACATACGGAGATTTTCATATCATATGAAAGCTCGTATTTTTCTCATCATCATACTGAAATTTGACGGCCTAAATCGGTATAATTACGGAGAAATCGATGAAATAACGTCGAATTACCGCGAATGGTGGTAACCACCGATATAGTTTGTGTACTACTCAATGGGTACAGTTCACAGCATCTTTTGCGTCTAAAATAAGAACCATTAGAGCTATGCAACTCAAACTTTGGAACACGACTTTTTTAAGGATGACCTTTCATGTAGAATAGAAAACTTCAAGTTGAAAATCGGAACATCTACCTTTAACAGTTTCAGTTTTAATCAATCGGGATAATTTTGTCGCAATTCATTTTGGGGGTCAGGGTTCTGACCAAATATGTCTGATTGAGTCGTGGGCCAAAGAGGTTAGGAACCAATGATCTATACTACTTAAATCAAGAAAAGATCATCAGTAAATATGCACAACTTCCTTTTTCTCGCATAGCCTATAATGAAATAGCTGTCTAACTTAGATAAAAAGCCAATATTTATTGGAAATGATGGCATTTCAATAGAAAATCGGTCAAAAGTACACACCAAATTCAATTGCCCAAATGGGTTCGAGAATTGATTTTTATCTTCAAAATTATGAGGGCGGCACATCCCCCCTCAGACTCCCCCCTGTCCGCGTTAGTTACCGCGGAGGGCGGTGCTTTGCACCTCTTTGGTTAATCACAATAGTTACTCACTATTTCAGTTTTTTAACCTTGATTTTTCCCCCACCCCCTATACAAATAACCTGGCACTGCCCCTGGCTTTATGCCTACCTTTTGGACTGTGCAATTTTTTTTGACTGTGCGATTTTTTTTTACCGTGCAATTTTTTTTGACTCTCCCTCCCAGCGAATCCCAAAAGTTGACAGCCCTGCATAAATACACTGCCCAGTAGATATCAAAACGCTAGATTTGGGTGAAACCCGACTTTTATTTATTGCATTGTGTAATACACCTAAAATGGAACGAAGCACGCAGGAGATCGGGAACCTGGTCCTATAGTATAAGGGAGCACAACACCAAGACGCTCTCCATAGACTTTACTGTTAGGAAAGGCTTACTTAAATAGCTCTAGTTTCTATATTAGTGCGTTTGGTTCAATGAGATTTTGATATGTTTTACTCACAAGGGTTATCTACAACATATCTGAATATGAAGTACATGTAGACATTACCACGCACTTTTTTTGATATAAGCCGCCGCATGACAACGTAGTGAATAGTGATATGCCTACCTAAATTCGGTCTCCGGTCTGGATATTACCGCATGTGTAAATCGGTCCGTGAAATTAAAATTGACCTCAAATCACCTAGTTTAAATGTCTGAACATCAACTACACAGTTCAAACACAACATAGGTCTAGGATTAGTGACAAATTATATCATAAACCGTCAAAAAATAACTCTCTTTCCCGCCAAATAGGAACTATTGTCGTACTCAACTTTGATTGATCGCGTCGATAGCGTGTCGCGAGACCTATTTAGTTGTGTGCTCCCTGTAGGTCTATACTGTTTGGCCATCTCGAGACAGTGACGTATCCTACTAATTGCAGCACATAACGCGTGTGCCTACTCGCGGCGCTGGCGTACAAACACGAGCGTTGAAATGCGGAAGATACACACGCGTGCGTAAAAGCTGCGCATGTTAAGTTTACGTCACTGTCTCGAGATGGCCAAACAGAGTATAGGCCTCATGTAGGCTAGGTCTCTAGGCCTCATGTATGTAGGCTAGGTCTACTCTAGTCTCTAGGCCAGGCCTGTGGTTGGCCTTGTATTTGTAATGTTGTAGGCCTAGCCTAGGCCTATTCAAAACAAAGATTTGTCATCACAGCGTAGTAGGCTAGGCCTAGACTTTTATTTATTTAGGCCTATTTATTCCGTTTTAATACGAAATAAAGCAAAATTCTCAGAATAAAATTAAAGATTTGTTTACATTTTTAAACAAATGAACTGATTTTTTTTTTGGGTTAAACTGATGTAGGGGGCAGGCCTACGAAAAAATCGCGGCCGGGCCTAGCCCTATTTTTAATACGGCTTTGTAGGCATGGTATGGTAAGTAGGCCTCGGCTTATTTTAACAAGTTTATCAAAAAAGACAAATGCAGTTTCAATGAAGTTTATAAAGTCAATCGGTTTTCATGAAATCGGACATTTTTGTGCAGACGGATATCTTTCATTATTACTCATTACTAGGGAGTCCGACACTTTTTGCATTTTTTCACCAAAACCCAACAAGTTTGGTATCATTGGAAAGAGGATCAAAAAAGAAATTCAACAGTGCTTGTTTCACCTCTGTAGCTTGTAGTATGGCGGAGTTATGTTAATTTAACCTTCGGCCGACACCCGTTTTCATTCTGTCAAAATCATGCCGTAAAAGGTTGAGGAAATAGGCGACGATTTGCCGTCGCGAAACACTTATTATTAAAAAATTGGTTTAAATTTGAAATTGGAGATGCATTAGAAAGGCAATTTTAAGTTTACATACCGTGTTTTCTCTATTTAACGCCCCCCTCTAATAAACGCCCCCCCCCCCCCCTACTATTTTTAGACAATTTTTGATGATTTTAGCCTTTTTTTAGCTTTTTTTTTTTTTTTTTGCACCGCCCCCCGAGGCGTTTATTACAAACAATACGGTAAGCATATTTGGATGCCTGAAAAGCGTCATGACTCGTGTATCAAACGACCTAAACATGCACATTTGCTTTCCAATATTTAACTTCTCTCTCTGTGGGTGTTGAAGATGTCAGCAGAAAACAGGCACCAAGCAAAACAAAACAGAAAACAACTTACTCTGTCAATACTAAATGATGATTCTCAGGTCTCCCTTCCTGTAATCCTCCCCAAGTTTGTATGTGTAGACTTCGGTATTGTTATCATACACAACGTTGTACCACTTTGGGTAGCCTGGGACCTGTAATAATCAATGAGACTATTATGAATTTATAATCTTTGTAGAAAAAAGTCTGACTTATCTTGTATATTTTAGCATGGACAATCTTTCCAATAAGGAAATAAAGTACATGTATACAAAATAGAGCCATTTAAGAAAAAATACAAAAGCATGAGACTCCTTTACTGTAATTAATCTTTTATGTCCATTTTCCCTTCCAAATCCAAGAATATAGCCGACTATTGGAAATTATGACCTTTGGCTTTGGAAGCTTAAAAAAAGTCTCAAGCCTGTTATTCATAACATCTTTGTAACAAAACTCAATTACATGCATCAAAACAAGCTGATGATCTTGTAAGTTATTGCAAATTAAATCTGTAAAAGCGCCACTATCTAAGTTAATAATAACAATAACAATAATTAACATTTTGCAAGAATTGAAAATGACATGGATGATACAGAATTACAATGTAGAATCAAACATTAGAAAACCTACAATTACACCTGTGAATAAAACATGACACAAAAAATGATCAATGTTAATTTGCAGAACTTTAAAATGCATATAGTTAACAAGTTAATCAACTTTAAAATGCATATTGTTAACTAACAAGGTAAATAATTAACAGTGCGTAGAAGTTGTTATTTTAAACATTTTAACACTTTGCAGGGACATAATACAGGAAATAAAAACAAAGAAATGGAGATGGGCAAGCCACCTTGCAAGGCGTCATGACAACAGATGGACACATTGTATAACAGAATGGACCCCAAGAACACAAACGAGACGAAGAGGCAGACAAAGTAGGCGTTGGATGGACGACATCAGAGAATTTGGAAGCGTTACATGGATGCGACAAGCACAAGAAAGATCAAGGTGGAATGGTGATGAAGAGGCCTTCCTTCTGCAGTGGAGTGACATAGGCTAGATAGATAGATAGATAGAACACTTTGCAAACTGCATGCTAGTAATTAAACACCTGTGAACAGACAACATATAGCCTTAGGGAAAGGGAAAATATCTTAACTTCTGTGCATAAAACAGAACTATGGTGGTGCATTTGTAGTGACTAATGCATCTAACCTGGGATATGACCTTTCCTTTCCACCACTGTTCTGTGCTATCTTCCAAACAAAGATGTTCGATCCGTTTTCCTACAAGAAGAGGAACATCTGTCTCTTCTGAGGTACTCCCACCACCAGGATGATCCTGATGGGATTCACTTACTAGCTGCTTCAAATTACCTGAAAGTTGCTCTATGGTGAAAGATTTCCCACCTTTGGAAAATGCATATAGATTATCTTTTTTGGCACATTTTTGTTGCAGCACATTTTGCCGGAAATTTAATTGTGCCTTCAGTGCCTCCATCTGTTTTCGTTTTGTAGACAGTGAAGCCACATTTTCATCAACTTGACTGGTGGTTTGCCACAGCCCCCAGTACATTATGTTCAATGCCTGCCCCTCTTTCTTTTTAACTTTTTTGCGTTCAAGTTGTTCTGCGTGTGCCAACTTGGCCTGAACAGCAGCACGTCTAGCCATTTGAATCGCATGCTGGCGTTCTTGGTAGCGTTTCTTGATTTCTTTGTAGGAACCCCTTCCAGAATGGAAAATTCTCGCCTTTTCTGCTGGTGTCTTCGTACCTAGCCATTCTATTGTCTTATTCTGAGAAAACATGATACAAGCTTCTGATGTGATGGATGTGATGTTAGGCTTTTCTCTCACAATCCTGTCGAGATGTCCAAACACACTTTCAGAAAATGTATTGTGTTTGGGGAGTCCACGGAGATGTTTCCTTTCATCTTCTGTTGGGTCTGACCACTTCCCTCCTTCCAAGTGATCAGCAAAGATCCGTTGAAGTAACGTGGCTAAAGATGGTAGCATGATCTCTAAAATAACTTGAACCTTGTTGTCATAATCCCATGGCTGGATCAGGTGGATATATAATTTGTTGTTTTCCAATTTATGTTGATCACTAAATGACAAGGTTAGTTGCCCTGCCATGAATTCCTGAGTGCGTGTAGCAGCCATTATCAAGAAGTCAATTATTTCCTGATATCGTTTTCCAATATCCAACAGATGGATGGATTTGTCCTCGATGGATGACCACAATGGCATGGTGACAAGAAAAGATATCAAACCTAACGCTAAGTAGTGTGGTACTTTAATATCGCATAACACAGCCTTCAGTAAACGGTTATCTGCCCCACTTTTCAGGTATTCAGTGATATCTTCAGCAAGGTAAAATGTGCTGGCTGAATTCTGGAACAAGATATTAAAGCGATTGCCACGAAAAGGCTCCATTGGCAAGCGATTAAATCCCTTCTCCTTTAGAGATGGCCTTACATATTCCATGAATGAACCATAGCAACCCGATTTTTCATCACCACCTTCCGCAAATGCTTTACATGCTGTTCTTACTAACCTTGTAGTTCCAGGCTCTGACCTTTTCAGAAAACTTCTGTCCATAATTCGGGGCTGGTCTCCAAACACTATCTTATCAGCCTCAACAAGTGATTTTGATGCAGTTTCCGCCATGTGAACTAGGGCATGGAGGCCACAAAAGAAGTTGCACATTTTCCCCAAAGCTTTGCGTTCATCTTCTGTGAGTTGTTCATAATTGTCTACAATGTCAGGCAATACACTCACTCTGTATTCCTCAAGCAACGTGTTGAACTTTATTTGTGTGGATGCTCTATCAGACATGGTGCTTGTAATCTTATACAGTATTTGTTTTGCAGTGTCATTCTCACTTGTTTCTGCCTGGTACTCTATATTTCTTAAGATCTGTTGAAATGTGGAAAGGACATCTTGACTAGATTTTGAGGCAATGTTGCGCAATCCAAGGACATAATACCTTCCCTCTTCATCGGCCACATGGAATCCTTCGTATTTCTGCCCAAATTTTGTGGTTTCGTCACTCAATAACGACAAGTGCTCTGTACTTGGTATAACTTCAGCCAGCTGTTGTTGCGAAATTGATCCCCGCATTGTGTTCCACTCAGCCACTGTTGATTTTTTTGGAAGATCCGATGCTTTCTTTCCTGCCAATTTCAGAACACTCTCTACCACTGGACCTACTTTCCCTGTTGCGACATTGTGAGTTAGCAACTCACAAGCACACTCTTTCATTTTCACAGTGAAACATCCAGAATCCAGCTTAGTTTTAACCTCTTCCTCTACCATCTCCCTAAGCCAATCATTTTCTGCTATAACATCTTTGTACTTGACAGTTAAATCTTCATGTCTGCTTTCTAATTCTTCATAGTCAGATTTACCGTATTATCCCTATTAAGCGCCCAGGACCTTATAAGCGCCCACCCCCTTTTTCTCAGGTGACTTTAAAAATATATACTAATTAACCGCCCACCTAAAAAATAAGCTTACTTAAAAATGACTCGCATCACACTAAATCTCGGACTACAAATTGCTTGAAAATAAAGGGGAAATTATGGTTATTTTAACTTCAGACATACTTGACATATTGTTTTGTGTTCCAAAAGTGAACTTAAACCATGTGTTAAGCCTTTAAACAGCAACAGAAACCATCCGAAATACGCACGTTTCGCGTTTGTTGTCATTCATGGAGGCCGCCATCTTGAATTGCAAAACATCGTCTTTGGACGTAAAGGTTGCTGAATTTTGCAACCTTGATGGTCAACAACTTTGTAAATCAGTATACAAATAAGCGCCCACCCAAAATGACTTGGTTAACCGCCCTGGGCGCTTAATAGGGATAATACGGTAGCTTCATCCAGCTTCCTCTTTTTCTTCATTAGTTGTCTTTCTTTATGGCTTTACTTTTCCTCAAGATAAGTTTCATGTGATCTTCTTCTTTTTAAATCTGCGTTCTTCCTATCAACTTTTTGATGTAGTTTTGACATTTCTTGTTC
Source organism: Ophiura sarsii (assembly GCA_035610835.1). Classification (NCBI taxonomy): domain Eukaryota; kingdom Metazoa; phylum Echinodermata; class Ophiuroidea; order Amphilepidida; family Ophiuridae; genus Ophiura; species Ophiura sarsii. Next base: position 24,873,681 of record CM069445.1, on the reverse strand, counting down.
AAGAAACTTGTTGGGTGCACCCACAATATCGGTTTGGACAGATTCATCCTTTGATTTTGGTGCCTGGGGCTCAATACGGGGTGGTGGATAATCAAAGTCATCCTGTAACAATTGTTCTAGCTCTTCCTGTGCCGATTTCCTACTTTTGCTTTTCTTTAAAGAGGACCATTTCCTTTTTAATTCATTAACCTTATATTGATATGATGATCTTCCACTCTTATTTTCAACTTGATGACTATTCATAACAAAATCAACAATTCTGGCATTGGAAATTGCTTGGCTAACACGGTCAATTACCTCCTTATTCTTCATCGCTGCTGCTGGTGGAACCTATGTAGTAAAAAATGTTAAGAACAAAACCAAACAACATTTTTTGAACATGTGGTTTTATGAAACCTTATTTCAACACTTAGGTGCATAAGACATTTCACGCTCGATTAAACAAGCCCCCTTATGCATCTAAGTGTTTTAACATGATATGAAGCAATGTTTTGAAATGAAACCTAATCATGGGAACTTAGTAGAATTTGCAAATTGCTTAGTTCAAATTGTCAAAGTTCCCCAGTTAGATCTATTTTCAAATTTGTTGTGATTTTACTTACTTAGTTTGAGTCTAAACTTTGAAGATCGTTTATGTAAGAACCTTTTCTTACGTTTCTGTGGACAGTATTGCTGGAAGGAAGGAAAAAAGAAATGAGGAATTACAAGCAACCATCTTAATCTGAAACAGAAAAGTATTAGCAAACTATTGGTTCTATTATTAAAGTAGTATTAATTACCTGTGTTTCAGGGACTGCACCAGTATCAGTACTTGAAGATGGTAATGATGAACTGCTTTGAGTTTCAGAGATTTTCACCATGCATGTGGCGTCGCTGTCAAAACTGCCAGATGAGTTTTCTTCAATTCGAAGGGGGGGATGCTCAGGCTGCTGTAGATCACTCTGGAAGAGAAAATTGAAAGATTCCATAAACAACCATCCTTATCTGGAACAGAAAACCATCTGATAATTTTCATTCATATTATGTAACTTAAAGTAGTATTAATTACCTGTGTTTCAGGGACTGCACCCAGGCTATCAGTACTTGAAGATGGTAATGATGAACTGCTTTGAGTTTCAGAGATTTTCACCATGCATGTGGCGTCGCTATCAAAACTGCCAGATGAGTTTTCTTCAATTCGAAGGGGGGATGCTCAGGCTGCTGTAGATCACTCTGGAAGAGAAAATTGAAAGATTCCATAAACAACCATCCTTATCTGGAACAGAAAACCATCTGATAAGTTTCATTCATATTATGTAACTTAAAGTAGTATTAATTACCTGTGTTTCAGGGACTGCACCCAGGCTATCAGTACTTGAAGATGGTAATGATGAACTGCTTTGAGTTTCAGAGATTTTCACCATGCATGTGGCGTCGCTGTCAAAACTGCCAGATGAGTTTTCTTCAATTCGAAGGGGGGATGTTCAGGCTGCTGTAGATCACTCTGGAAGAGAAAATTGAAAGATTCCATAAACAACCATCCTAATCTGGAACAGAAAAACATCTGATAATTTTCATTTACATGTCTGCTGCAGAGAATTGGCAGATGAGATATGATAATGCTTGGTATGGTACATGCTGTAACAAGTAAATTTGAAATAAATTGTAAATATATTTAACCGATTCTTACCAGTTCCTTCTCCCGATACCAATCGTACAGCTCCGTATCGTCGGTGTCTGTGGAGTAATATAGTCTATTTTCCTGCTCTTGTAAGACTTCAGGTGGTGGGAGCTGCATAGAAATAAAGAGAACAGTAAAAAATGCTTTGCAGCAAACACACAAGAAATTCAATGAAAAGAATGCAAGTTTGAAGATGGAGCTTACATTATACATTCCTTTGTTGGGGTCAGCATACGCTTCCCACAAGCGATTATCCCAACTATCACTCTCTGAGACTGAGTTACTGTCACTCATCATGCTTCACAGTTTCACTTCACACTGTTATTAAATAAAGGGAGGAAAAAGAAGAAAAGAAAGCAAAAATTATTGAAGAAAATTATTAAAGAAAAGAAAGGGAATAAAAGAAGAAAAAGAGAAAAGAATGAATAAAGGAAGAACAAAAGGAGAAAAAGAATGAATAAAGGAAGAAAAAAGGAGAAAAGAATGAATAAAGGAAGAAAAAAGGAAAAAAAGAACATGAAAAGGAAGAAATTAGAAAGAGAATTAAAAAAAGAAAAAAGGAAAGGAAAGGAATACACAAAAAATAAGATAAAGCAAGAAAAGGATGGAATAAAGTAAGGAAGAAAAGAAAAAGGTGAAAGAAACAGGAAAGAGAATGAAAAAAAGGGAACCTTGGCTTGGGATTAAATTTGAAATAATTAAGAAAAATAAAAACAAGTTTTGAAGGAAAAACAATAAACAAGGAAAGAAAATTATAATAAGCAACAAAAGACAAATGATAACATACTTGTAATAATGTGGAAAAATCATGGAAATGTTTGAATTCCATCTTAGTTAACACAAAAATGTTGATTCAAACTACTGTAGAAAGTCTAGAATGCTGACATTAACAAATTTCGATTTATACACCAACACGCCCAATTGGGCGAAATTTATTTATTATTTCTTTTGTCTGCATCACGCTTCGACGGTAAATACACGTAATGCTGCGCCACGAGAAAAAAAAGTTGCCAATTTTGTCGCCCAATATTAGCGCACGGCGTAAACTTATAAACAAACATTACTAAGGTTGATATTTTAATTTTTCGTGATTATCGCAACCCCATTTTGGCAATATTTATGGAAGCACCATGGTCTAAAAAAAAATTTGCGCTTCTTGGCGATATTTCCAAGTGAGAAAAAAAATAAACACAGACACTCAAAATTGCATAAGCTTTCATTTAATAAACTGTCAAAATACTGTTATGACCTGTAAATGCATCATTTTGAAGATTTTTCACGCGCAAAACTAACACTAAGTTGACGTTTTTCAAGGCCATCACAAATCAGCAAAAAAATGAACTTTTACTTACTCAAATTCAGTCAAGTTTGGTATCGATGAAAAGATACGAATTTTCTCTCCAAAACTGGTGTCATTACCCATAATTCCTTGCATATCCTGTATAGCACGCCCCCTCATTTGAAGCAGACCATTCCGTAGCAGAAGACAAAATGGAGTCGCAATCGGCAGCATAAAAATACGCTCCTCAAATACGCCGAAAAGAAACTTAAATTTTCAACAATTTAATGGTTTCTTTTGTGACTTTTCATATTCTTTTTGAAATATTTGATATTTTTTCTTCTGGAAAAGTGATTTCTCAACTTATTTTGACAAGGTAAATATAAAGAAATTGTGACTTTTTCAGAGGTACTTTTCCCATGAAAACAGATACGTTTTCGGAAATCGCCATTCTGCCGGACTCCCTATCATTACTGAAAAATGTAGCTTGATATGATACTACTGAAGTAAGTTTCGGCCCAACTTTTTCAAATACGACTTTAAAATTACTCCAACAGGTAGAGGATATACTTATTTAACAGAAATTTGTAAAATGAGCTTAAGATGGAAAGAACAAAATATTATACAAACCTGATTTAGATTCCAGATTTCCTATGGTGCTGTTTCTGCAAATCCGGCGGTTAAGAAAGACTTTAGACTGATGCGACACTGGTGCAGCACATGTTTGGGGAGCACATACCTAAATAGGTATCGCGACACGCTATCGTCGCGATCAATCAAAGTTGAGTACGACAATAGTTCCTATTTGGCGGGAAAGAGAGTTATTTTTTGACGGTTTATGATATAATTTTTCACTAATATGTTGTGTTTGAAATGTGTAGTTGATGTTCTGACATTTAAACTAGGTGATTTGAGGTCAATTTTAATTTCACGGACCGATTTACACACGCGGTGATATCCAGACCGGAGACCGACTTTAGGTAGGCATATCACTACGTTGTTATGCGGCGGCTTATAGCAAAAAAAGTGCACGAGAAAGTTTGCTTCATATTGAGATATGTTGTAGATTACCCTTGTGAGTAAAACATATCAAAATTTCATCGAAATTTTATGGCTAATTTAGAAACTAGAGCCATTTAAGTAAGCCTTTCCTAACAGTAAAGTCTATGGAGAGCGTCTTGGTGCTGTGCTCCCTTATAGCGCCAGGTTCCCGATCTCCCGCGTGCTCCGATCCAGTGTAGGTGTATTACACAATGCAATAAATAAAAGTCGGGTTTCACCCAAATCTATGCGTTTTGATATCTACTGGGCAGTGTATTTATGGCATAGGCCAACTTTGTCCGGTTTAAAAAACAGGGGGGGGAGGTGTGGTTGCTCTTTTTTAAACAAAAACACGGCGTTATTTCAGTTGATGTGTTATAGGTGGGTTAGGTCGACATAATCAGAGACTGATCGAAATCAAAATCAGTTGGATTTGAGTCAAAAAGTTTGAATTTCGTGAGTGTAGGCCTAACAAGTCAAAGCGTGCCGCGTCTAGAGTCAAAAAACGGAAAATAATAGTGATTTTACGGAAGATGCGGCCTCCGTGATCAGATCATATTTCAAAAACGGATTGTTCAATTGTTATTTTATTTGGCTAGTTTGTTCAAAATTTCACGCTGAAAAAGTTAATATCAATTTTGAATGATTTTGAGCAAATTTGTGCTCTATAAGGGAGCACATACCTAAATAGGTATCGCGACACGCTATCGTCGCGATCAATCAAAGTTGAGTACGACAATAGTTCCTATTTGGCGGGAAAGAGAGTTATTTTTTGACGGTTTATGATATAATTTTTCACTAATATGTTGTGTTTGAAATGTGTAGTTGATGTTCTGACATTTAAACTAGGTGATTTGAGGTCAATTTTAATTTCACGGACCGATTTACACACGCGGTGATATCCAGACCGGAGACCGACTTTAGGTAGGCATATCACTACGTTGTTATGCGGCGGCTTATAGCAAAAAATGTGCACGAGAAAGTTTGCTTCATATTGAGATATGTTGTAGATTACCCTTGTGAGTAAAACATATCAAAATTTCATTGAAATTTTATGGCTAATTTAGAAACTAGAGCCATTTTAGTAAGCCTTTCCTAACAGTAAAGTCTATGGAGAGCGTCTTGGTGCTGTGCTCCCTTTGGAACGTCATATATTTTCAAGTATGTGAAGGAGTCTATGCATACTTGTGCTGCCCTCTATTTTTCGATTATTGCCAGCCGGTGGTTACCAGCCAGTATTGGACACATTGCGGCAAATATATAATACATTTAGGGTGATTAAAAATGTTGGGCCCGGGGGGAGTGGGAGGGGGGGGGTAAGCAAAATGTAGCCAGGGTCACTTGGGGCCAAGAGTATTTTTCCCGTTGAACACAAGCTTGACCCGGTGGCGTAGTCAGGTTATTCATGTAAAACATTGATTTGCCGTCGAGTAAGAACATTGACAAGGGAGTGTGGTGGGGGGGGGGGGGGGGGGGGGGGGGGGGGGGGGTGGGGGTGGGGGTGTACCAATTTTTGCGAAAAAGCCCCCCAAAAGGCAGGCACATGTACGCATACCATCTCAATGTGAGAACCCCTCCCCCCCCCCCCGGGCTATTTTCTTTTTACTAATCAACATTTGAATCATGATTTGTAAAATCAGTTGACTTAATAAAAAAAAAATAAAAAAAATCATTTTATTGTAGTGAATGTTGCTTTATTCCCTATTAAAACGAAATAAATAAATTTTACAAATGTTGATTAGTAAAAAACAAATCCCCCCCCCCCCCGGGGCCCCGCGTGGGAAAGCCCCGAACCCAGTTTGACAGCAGCCCATACAAAGCCCATCTGGGTACCATATGGGCAAACCCACATTATGAGTAGCCCACAAATTAACTATTATAGCCCACGTGGGGCCCACAACATTGAAGAACTCATATATGGGAAGCCTACAAGAATCCCACATGGGCCCCAAAAGGGCTAGCCCAGGCCCACACTAGCCCAGCTTGCCCATGCAAAACCCACGAGGGTCCCAACCAGGCATGTTATGTGGGATACATTTTTAATGGTCCCGAAAAGGTTCCTGGCTGCGAATTGGGTTAAATGTTTCAGTTTTGCAGCTTAACATGCTTCTTGTTACGCACGAATAATTATTAAACAGTGAAACTAATTCAAAGGGTTAGAGGGTTTGAAGGGTTTTATAGTATATATTCATACTGTTAGTGTGCCTGCATTTATTTACTGACATATATATATATATATATTCATACCGTAGGTGTGCCAGTGTGCCTATAGCCGTCCACGTCATAAGCGGGTCTCCAAATGCTGAAGCAGCAGGTGCTGCAGATTCAGTTGCTGCTATTGCTGGTCTTGAATCTACTACAGGTGCTACAGCTACAGATGCAGGTACAGTTGGTGCTATACCTGTACCTTCTCCTGAATCATCAAGCTCAGGGTCTGGCCAGTCACTACTGTCACTTTCACTATCATTCTTATCACTGACTATCTTCAATTTTGTGCAGGCGTAGACACAAATGTTGGTGCCTTTGATCGCCAGGTCCTCTGAACACCATCCCTCCTCATTGATTTGGTTGGCTCGGTAGTCGGCCAGATGAAGGTCCATATCCTCCATCTTGCCAACGTCAGGATGGCCATCTGGAAAAAAGAGGTCGGTGCCTGATGTAAGCACTTCCTCATAACTTGCCTCTCTCCCTAATAGGACTGACAGGGATCCTCCCCCTTAGGCAGCTTGAATTTGCACATATTCCCTTTTAATGTTAAAGTGTAGCCATCCAATAGTGATCCCGAGGTCTGGTGACTTAACCTTCAGCTTTTTTACTGTCCTTGTACCTTTTAGCGTTCCTCGTATTGATGCAAGGAAGCTTGCACTTGCATTCTTTCCTTTTTCCTCATCTGATGAGGAACTTGCTGGTCTTCTTTTCTTGACCGCAGTATCTGTATCTGTAGACAAATTGATAATAATAATAATAAAACCACACTGAGCACATAACACAATAAAGTCCCTATGCGCTATTACAAATAAAACGGTAACATTAGTAACAAAAGAAAAACCAAAAGAAATTAAGCATTAACATTAAATAGGTAAGTTTTCAGTAATTATTAGAACTGTTACGAGTTTTGGCTGATTTAACATGATATGGTAAATTATTCCAAAGTTTAGCAGAAGCATCTTGAAAAGTGTGGCGACCATATGAAATTCTTGTAACAGCTAAATCGTTTTTCTCCATTCGTGTTGGTCCTAGCTCTACATGTGTTTGACTAAATGCTTTATTGGCCTTAGTGTCCAAATGCTGTTTGAGGGCAGCTAGATGGCGATTGATCCTCATCCATCGTTCACTTGCACCAACATTTTCGGATTTACCAGAGAGTCCCCCGGTATCTTTCGACAACCTGTTAATGGTCATTTCTATTAGTTGGTCCATTGGTAGTTTTGTATGTTTTCCACCACTTATTGAACCACTAAACCCTCCATCTTTCAGGTAACTATAAGCAGTTGGTTTTCTCTTCTTTAGGTCCAGCATATTAACATAATAGTAACTCAGATTCCATGCACAATTCTGGCGATTTAAAGCAAAGCACCATGGTAGAAACTCATCAATAGCTTGCAGAAATCCTTCCCAGTTACATGTGCATTGAAAATGAATCATATTAAGAAGAAGCTCTACCATGTCTATGAGTAAATCCATCCAGGATGCCATGCCTCCAGGTAATCGGGATAAAGGTGTCATGTCAGGGTGGCTTACAACTGCATTCAGAGATGTTTTGTTTGGATTAGCCTGCTAATGTGACACAACTGTGTGTAAAGTAACATAACTGTTGTATACAGCATTATGTGCACTTGTTGTGTCAGTCTTATGGAATTCATTGACATAACCCATGCTATTCACTTAGGGAATCATCTTCCTCATCTCGTGTTGGTAGCTCTGCCTCATCAATGTCATTAGAGCCAGTAGCATCGGGTGCATCTATTGTGTCTATCTCGTAGAATACATTGACAGAATGACAGAACCCATGCTATAACTTAGGGAATCATCTTCCTCGTCTCGTGCTGGTAGCTCTGTCTCATCATCAAAGTCATTAGAGCCAGTAGCAGTTGACTGTCTTTGATGTCAAGTTTGGTTCTGAGCAGCGCTTCAAACTAGAGCTTATAGTACCAGATTCCTTGTTTAACATTGGATCCACTTAGGCCCGCCCTAATAGTGCCTTCTCCTCCTACTCCAGCTTCTGCAAGTAGCTCGACTATGTAGCCTTCTGCTGATGGCTACCAAGCACTAATTTCATTCATGTCGGGCAATCGCGCACAGTGCAGTATACACGCTCAATGGCATTTATGTCTGCGTGTATGCTTTCTAAGCCTTGCTCTGATAATAAGCCTATCGTACGCCATCTCATAGCACTCTCGGGGATGTTGCAAATAAAAAAATGTAGCTTGGGAGGTATTGCTCTGTTGGGAAATGTGTAGGAAACCAAATACCTAGTTCCCAACACCTTGTACAAACCTCAGAAACCTCAGCATCACTTAGAAATCTAGCTTCAAATAAATCCACTATACCTTTTTACCTACCGAACAATCCCCTGAAACGAGTCTGTAAATCACCTTCCGGCATAACACGTAACAGGACATCTTTCTCATCAAGGATTTTCTTTCAATGGTTGCCAACCTGTCAACAAACCACTGACTGTGGTAAGCTTGTCGCTTTACGTGCAACTCCTCCTCAAGAACTCTGTTCAGCTCCTTCTCCAGATTAGTGCGTAGTGCACACACCTCCTCGTAGACTTCATCAAGGTCTTTCTTCGCTTTATTCCAACCTTCGAGCTTACCCTTAGCCAGTGTTTTGCTGGTAACAACTCTTTCCTGTTGCAAATTAAGCATAGCAGTAGGTGTTGATACATCCTCTCTTCAAACAGGACACACAAACTGGTCTGACTCTTGGTTCCTTGCCATGTCTTCAGAAATGCCCACGCAATATGCATGAAACCACCCGCTATCCCTATCTGTACCACACTCAGTGCACTGAATCCACTCTACACTGCCGGGGTTCACAGAGTCAGGCTTGATCGCCGTTTGTGCGCAAAGTGGCATATCACATACTGCACTACACATGCCGGTTTTTGACTTTCCCTCTTGGCCTTTTCCATTCCATTCAACAGTTTCTCTTCCTGTTTGAGCGACAGGTCTGCCTCTACTTTTTCCATTTCTGCAATTTTTGCCTTCTCCCAAACCTCCTGCCACTTATCGAACTGAACTCCATCCCTGTCTTCTGTACTTCCCTGTTCAAACTTCCGGTACTCAAGCTCTAGCAATTTAAAATAGTGTACAACCAAACCTGACTCTTTGAATCTGCTGTACATTGTTCTCAAGATGCATAGTATGATGTGAAATCCGCACTTTGAACTATTAAATTATCATACAGTCTGGATCTGTCTTGCTTATATTTGAATAGAACCTGTAGCACTTTGGTGTAGAATGCCTGGTCCACTTCTAGGTAAATGAATTCCAGTTCCAATTCTGTCATGTATTGCATTGCGTTATTCATTATCAATACTATTACATTCATTTGTGTACGAGGGGAAGTTATTGCAGGTAAGTCCCCTATATTTACGCCTGGTGGACTTTCATCCGTGGTCATCTGTTTGATATGATTGTGCCCTATAGATGAGGTGACCTATGATGTCATGTATTTACAAATGGGACACCCTCTGTTGTTTCCCTCCAGGCAGAATATACAGTAAAGACAACATGAAATTTCATGAATTGTAAAACTCATTTAGTTTTAGGTTTTTTTTGTGAAATGCGATAGCTTATAGCATTCCTAAGCAAGTTTAAAGACAGTTTTGATAACAATTTGCTGTGACACCACAATCTAGTTAGAAAACCTGATCTGGCCTATGTAAACTATAGGAACTCTTGCCAGGTGTGTTTTGTCTCAAACCAACAGAGGGCATCCTAAATGTCAACAAATGTCACCTCATCTATACATTTCTATATGAAACTCATTTTTGAAAACAAATGCACCATAGCCCTTTTGCAACAAAGCTCTTCATATATGTTTTGGGAAGTCGGGAAGTTAAAAAATGTCATTCCAAAAATCTAAAATGGCCACCATAGCTTTCAAAATATATTCAAAATGGCTGCTGAAAATTCACAGTAGCGCATTATGACCCTCCACACAAGACATCCAGAGACTTCAACCTAACTCCCAGTCATCACTGAACCAAGCTCTGTTATCACTAACTATGCACTGCAAAACTGGGTCTAGTTCCAGTAAAATACTTTTTTGTCGTACTTAACTAGCTCTACCTTATACTTGAATATCAAGATTTTTTTCTAGCCATAGGAACACCCTTAAAGGCATATTATGTGATCTTTTCCAAAGGGCGCCCTCTATTCATGATTTTTTTTAGAAAGTAGATTTTCTTGCAGATTTACATTTCCGATCATAAATCATACATACATTCCAAGTTACAGAGTGATACGATTCCTAATTACCTCAAAATCATGGTTTTAGAGTGAATTTAGAGTGAAAAATATAAACTGTCGGAATTCCGACAGTTTATTTTCACTCTAAAACCATGATTTTGAAGTAATTAAGAATCGTTTCGCCCTGTAACTTGGAATGTATGCATGATTTATGATCAGAAATGTAAATCTGCAAGAAAATCTGCTTTCTATTTTTTTTTCGATGTTGAGGGCGTTCCCTGGAAAGATCACATAATATACCTTTAAGGTGTTTTTTTAAGAAAAAAATGTGGTAAAAATTGACCATAAAGGCTTGGCACGCAGGTGTTCTGTTTTCTGCTCTGGCGGTCTAGGATTGTGGTTAGATATAGTGGGTTTCTTTGTATCTCCAGTAAACCTGACTGTCTTCGGCTCTGTAACTCTGGTGTTGTCAGTCTTCTTTGGGGATGCCATACATGAAGTTGGAATTTCTCTGATGTGTGTCCTGTTGCGGCGCAACGTAGATCCGTTTGGAGTGGTTACTTCGTAAGATCTTGGTTCTTTACATATTTTTGTAACTTCGGCTGGTTCCCATGTTTTGGTTTCTTGGTTTTGGACTCTGACTTTTTTGTTCTGTGTGAAGAGGTGGGAGTTCTTTGTCGGCATGTTTGTCGTGGTCGCTTTTCATTTTTTCCTTCTTATTCTGTAAGATGTCAAAGATCTCGCTCTTCTTTGCTGCCTTTAGTTTCCGGCTAGCCTCTAGCAAGCCCCGGATGACAATGACGTAGTTGATGATGACCTATAAAGGGAATCCCCGCGGGAAATCCCACTGCGGAAAATCCCCACCTCATCTTCTGCATGATTCCAGTCCAAAATGCCTGGTTCTACTTGATGCGTCTACTGATGAAACTGCGATGTTCTGCTGAAATTGCTGTCCACGACCCAGACCAACAGCTGCCAGTTGATTTCTCGATGCACTTACCGATGCAACTGCGCTGTTTTGCTGAAACTGCTGACCAAGGCCGAGACCAACAACTGCCGTGATGGATGGTCTTCCCCGGCCCCAACCATTACTGCGTTCACCACGGCCACGTCCACTGGGATGATTAATACTTGTTGAATTTGCAATAACTTGGCCACCTCTGCCAGCTCCATGAGGGATCATGGGATGGATGACCAGTAGTTGCGGTAATTGCTCGTCTTGGAGAGGCCTATGACCATGTGTATTCCTACCCAAGCTCTAATTTCTGCTGGTGATGTTATCCTGATGTTCTGCCTAGCCTTCTTAATCTTGTCTTTTGTCCAACCAGCTATCATGATGAAGATACTCAGCAGAAAGAATTTGAAGAGGAATTCCACTGGTCGCAGGTTGAAAGTAGAACCCCTAGGTGTAGACCCCTTGAAATGGCATTTCTTCACCCTCTTCATTCAGACCTTTTGACCATCCTCTGTTGTCAACATCAGGGTCATCGTCACTCTCATCAGTATTACAGTACCATTGTTGACTAAAGTAATCTGCTATTGCAAATAGTGATTACATTGTGTCTCCGGGCGACAAAAGGACCCCATCTCATAGAGGAAATTAAAATGTACATACAACTTTCTTAAAGATGGTGTCGTCTGCAAGTTTCAACTCCAAATCTTCCAAATCTTCAGTATGTTGTATATTTAGATCAACATCTCCCGGCAATTCTGGGTTTCCTGTATGCAATATAGATTCCTTGATTCTTGATAATCTCTCACTTTGGTATGTTGTATTTAGGGGTTCAATAAGGTTTCGGAGTTGTTTAATCGACAACGGTAAGACGGGTTTATTTTGCGAGGGCAGCTTTAGCTGCCCGAGCAAAATAAACCCGTCTTACCGTTGTCGATTCAAGATAAACAACGACGAAGACCTTGTTGAACCCCGTTCAACAACGACCAAACATATTTACATCATTCAAATGTGAATATCGTTTTGGATAATTAATGAAAACAAGTACAAAACTTGTTTTAATAGGCTTAATTTGACATACAAAAAATAGCTGCTCTTTAAAAATCGAGAAAAAAAAGTTTACGTTTATTATAATTAGGCCCTTATTTGGACATCGTCCGTTCCCCGTAAATGGGCGATCGAACTTCAGAATGGGCTGGGTTACAAAAGGTAAACATGAGAGAAGACAAATTATTTCGCAAGTAATTGTGAAATTAAAAATATTTTGTAAATAGCATTTTATTCACACACCACCTTTAACATTCGGAGAAAAATTAAATCAAGAATGCGTTTAATTTACACAACACATTTTGATACATGTTTATAGAATATTTGTATAAAATCAAAACACACCCCTCCGTGTCAATAGTGGTACGGTCCTGGAGATCAAAGCGAACACATTTCGCCGCGACGATGCAAAAATTGCGATTCTCTTGCGCTCAGGTAGCGACGGTTCGGCTAAAATTGTGGCTTTAGAAGTGAACCTTTACATATGGCCCTCGCCAAGAATATTTTCCTCAGGGGTATAGCTACATTTCGGTATATAAAGCTATTTGCTAACTTTAAGGATTTCATGGCGAAATGCATTTATACGCCGAAAAAATGAACAAATTTGTGCGAACATTTTTGTTTGTTTACAATTTTGCGGTTTCCAAATAAGGTTCGCTATCCTAGTAATTTGCATATGAACAGTGGGTTTATCTCAAATCAACAACGCTTTGTTACTGTACTTAAGGTATGGGGGAGTTGTTGAAATTTAGATCAACATCTCCCGGCAATTCTGGGTTTCCTGTATGCAATATAAATTCCTTGATTCTTGATAATCCCTCACTTTGGTATGTGAGCTGCAGCTTGATAGTCTTGAGTTATCTCAGCACACTTTGTTGAAATCCTGCCAACAAAACCAAAACAGAAAGAGACATCTTAAGTTCCTTTTTTTCGACTCAATGCCAACCTTGTGATAACCACCCCTGACCATTGATCGCATTTGGTCAAACAAAAAGTTAAGGTTTTAAATAGAAAAGGTGATTTATGAATTTTAATCCCCCAAATGTGCATGCCACAGATTGGACCCCTTATTTATGGATCCCCCATAAACCAAACCAAACTTTCCAATTACAATACCAGTTGCAGTTGCAAGACCATCTAGCAATGAGGTATTACTCCTAGACGGTGTTGGAACGGTGGTGGGGGGGGGGGTGTTCTAGGTGGTGTTGAAGTTGTACTTTGAGGTCGACTTGATGTACTTTGAGGAGTTCTGCTTGGAGTTGGAGTTCTGATTGGAGTTGGAGTTCTGATTGTTCCTGGTGTTTTTGGTAGCTGAGTTCTGATTTGGTGTTTGAGTTTGAGGAGCTCTGTTTGGAGTTGGAGTTCTGATTGTTCCTGATGTCACTCGTGGTGGGCTATACAGGGTGGAAAATTGTGATATTTTATGCACTCATTTGAAAAATACTTTATAACTGAAAAAGAAAATAAATATAATTTTGTGGTTCTCAGCTTCTTTTGTATTGTACTGCACCTTAACATAACAGACTCATTTACTCCTTGTCTGGTGATGGGGTGGAGTGGTTTCTGTTGAAGGGAGCAATTAAGGCCCATGGATTTGGTGTAGACACCTTAAATGGGATATCTACACCCTCTTGACATGTCTGAGAGAAGCATGCAATCTATTATTCAGAACTGTTATAGCCATGGTTTTGAAAACATAAAAATACACTTCCTATTTGGAAACCAACTATAGTACTGCTCTAGGCAGTACAGTAGAAGGCACCACTATGACGTGTAGAACAAAGTTCTCCTGCACTTACTTGGCAAGAGGATCTGGTACAGGTACAGGTTCATATACTCTAGGTGTTTTTCTTGTTGGTTCTTCATCGCTTTGAAGATGATTTGTGGCGTGGAGTGTATTGAGCTTTTCTGAAATGAAGTTACAATTAATTTATCCGGATATGTTATGCACACAATGTACAGTAACCATTGTGTAAATGTAAGAACTTGTGAAGCAATTTTGCAAACAGTGGCTGTGGCCAAAGGAGGGCCAGGGGTGAAAAGCCTCAGAGGTTTCAAACAAAAACAAAAAGGAAAATTAGAGCCAATATAATTCATGAAGACATTTTCGTCTCTTGTATTCAAAGTATTGGCAATACGAATATGAATACAAGTGAGTGAGGAATACATGTTGAATTTCAACACAGGGCATTCAACACAAGAAATTCAGTCTTCAAATCATGCAGACTGCAGTGCATTGAATACTTATAATATCCTCTTTTATTTCTTGATATTTGATATTTTTATTTTATTATTGTGTATCATGAAATGAAGGCAGTGTTTTTATGACATGAAACAGTGAATTTCTAAATTTTCATATATTTTCAACTTCATATCTGTGCTTTTTCTCAGTTATAATACGAAAATTTAAAATAATCATCAGATGATAATATAGGTTTTCCCAGTTAGTTTAACACTTTATTCATTATATTTCATATCTCGTTAAGTTTGAATTTGTCCCAACATTTTGAAGGTTGCATTTGTTAAAGTAAATTTCGTCTTTGGTCAAGTATATTCATATTTTGTGCAATGAATTTCATTTAATGTTCATTTTATTTCGTCCTAACACACTTCCATTTCGTCTGATACAGTGGTAACCTACTAATGTATACATTTATTTCGTCTTTGATCAAATAGTTTCATATTCAGTTCACTTTATTTCGTCCCATGTGGAACGTCCTGCCTAGAAGCATGTAAAAACCAGCTATAGGCCTATACGTTATATATATACTAGATTTCGCGGTTCGTGGGTTGGGCGGTTCTCGGGTTGGGGATTCATGGGATGTGTAGGCCTACTCTTACTCTTAAAATCCAGTTATCACAGGTGCCCTAATATTCCAGATACCCCATGATACAGGAACCCCATGTGCCCGTAAATCCAGGTAGGCTACCCCATGCACATACTATCCATATAATTCAGGAGGCCTATAATATGTGTTTCAGTAGGCCTAGGGTTTTATAATGGGGTCTTATTTCAGAGGGTTTTTAGTTTTAGAGTCAACGGAAGGAGGTGTCTATCGTCATGATAATCTGTGCCCAGTCTTGAGAACTGTGCGTGCATATCCGTAAGTTATTTTTCTTTCTATTGACATTAATTATTCCCGGGATTATTCCTCCATATTCCTCCATGCCTAAACGTATAATGTATTAAAGGCATATTATGTGATCTTTTCCAGAGAGCGCCCTCTATTTTTTTTTTTTTTAGAAAGTAGATTTTCTTGCAGATTTACATTTCTGATCATAAATCGTACATACGAGGGGGTATCATAAAGTTTTAGAAAACACCCAGAAGTGAAGGAGCCAGAAACTTAATTTTGTTATGTGATCCTTCAGACATCTTTACCAAGTCCCTGTGCAAAGTTACACATTTCTCCTACTTTTTATTACCTGTCCACAGACCGCCATTGTAAAGATCCTCAGATTGACCGCCATCGATTGATTCTCAGATTGCCTCAGATTGTGTTATTCCCAAAACAGCAATAAATAGTTTAAAGTTTAGACAGAAAGAGGTCTATTTTCACTCGTATCGCCCTGTAACTTGGAATGTATGTACGATTTATGATCAGAAATGTAAATCTGCAAGAAAATCTGCTTTCTATTTTTTTTTCGATGTTGAGGGCGTTCCCAGGAAAGATCACATAATATACCTTTAATGCGCATACCGATATCCATGTAACACTCCCATTATATAACAGACATCCCATGATTGGCCTATTGCAATAGTGTAAAAATACAACACTACACACTTGCACGCTCACGGTCTGGGTTTGATTCCCGGCGCATAGAGACTGACGCCCCTCACCCGTTTCACTCTTTTTCATCCTGATCATATTCATAGTTTAACTCATACCAAAACACGCCCGTAAGTTAAAGTTAATTGGAGTCCTCTCTATCCTGGCTGTATGATTGAAGGTCTACTGAACGGTTTGCACTGCGGAGACACGGTCCTTTTACCCGCCCAATAAGACCCAGTTTGCGCCACGAACGCGTACGCACCTTACGGTCTGCGCCATTACGCGTGCTCCATGTTTTGTTTATACGCGAGCGCGCAGCAACAGTGCAAGCGTTTGTTTACATATAGAAAAGTTTGTAACATATTTTATTTGTCGGTCGTATTATCCTGTATAAATGCTTATTGCGATGCGATCTTTAAGGATAACAAACAGCCACATATACAGGAATGTAGCTATGTCCATAATGAAAATATTTTGGGTGAAGACCATATGTCATCACTCACTCCGTAAGCCACAATTTGAGTTCAAATAGTAGCTACCGGGGTTAAAGAAAATCAAAATTTCGGTAGCGGGCCGTGCGTGACACTTTCGTCGATCGTGACTGTTGCGTGGCACTGGTTGCTACGTGGGGCGAAGATCCCTGCGCATAGCGATTGCACGGACAGATGAGCAGGAATCTACACTCGGAGTCATTGGACAGACAGAATCGCCACAAATAGTATTTAGATATATATTTATTTTTTCTTTCTTTCTTTCTTGTTCGTTCTTTTTTTCTTTTAATTCATATAATTTATATCACCAACTTTCTTGAATGACTTAATGGGACTTTGTGCAAGTTGTTTGGACTTTGGTGTGGTATCTTTAGATGGTAAAACCATGCAAAAACAATATCCACGTTTTCAGTTGTTTCAATATAGACAAGGCAAAAGAACACATGTCGGTGGTTCAAATCTAACCTGCAATAATATGTAGTAGGGCGGGGCGTAAATAGGGAAGGTATTTTGTTCAAATCGGCCATGGTCAAAATGTATTCCACTTGACCCCACATGATTAAATATGCACTTTAAAAAAAATCGGAGGGGGTCTTCAGACCCCACCACTACCCTTAATCCCCCTATAGGGGAATACATGGTAAAATTGCCAAATTGGTGTAGCTAAATTATGTTTCGACCTAAAACAAATTGAAACATAATTTTTTCAGCACAATGCATTTCTCTAAGGTCCCCATAATGACATACTAAAAGTCCGAAAATATCAAAGTGGTAGAAATATGCCTAATTTGCATAATCTTAAAATGGCCGCTAATTTGAGAATTTTGGCGGCCATTTTTTATTTATGCAATTTAAGATACACATATTAGGGTAGATATGTCTCTGTATGTCCTTTGAGACGTTATACATTCATAAAATATATGCTGAAGCTATTTAAAGTGCCATAACAACTATCTAAGATAAGAAATAAGTCCAAAACAATGAAAATGCTCAAATTGGCGGCCATTTTAAGTTTATGCAAATTATCATATTTCTAACACTCTGATATTTTCAGACTTTTAGTATGTCATTATGGGTACCTTATAGAAATGCATTAAGCTGAAAAAAATATGTATCAATTTGTTCTAGGTCGAAACCTAATTTTGCTACACCAATTTGGCAACTTTACCATGTATTCCCCTATAGGGGGATAAAGGGTAGTGGTGGGGTCTGAAGACCCCCTCCGAATTTTTTTTAAAGTTAATATTTGATCATGTGGGGTCAAGTGGAATACATTTTTACCATGGCCGATTTAAACAAAATACCTTCCCTAGTTACGCCCCGCCCTAATATGTAGGCCTATTCTTCTAACACCTGACGAATATATGTGATAAAAGTATTAAAAATAATGAACAAAGACAAATTATTAGAATGAAAGTTCATCTGTGTTGGTGATAAATAATATGAAGTTAAACTTTCGATCTCAACACAAGAAATATTTACCTGGAATTTTCAGGTGTTGCTACACCTTTCATCAGCAGACTAATGACTCGACTTGACCTTTTGGAGGTGTGATGTCAGAATCGGGTCATAGACTCAGGACATTAGCCTTCCTAGACACTCTGACAGTAATCAAACCAGACGGTAATCTTGACGTAAAGATTTACCGGAAGCCAACCCACACAGATCAATATCTGAACTTCTCGTCAAATCACCCTGTCCAGCACAAATTGGGCGTTATTCAAACGCTACACCACAGGGCTGATACGGTCATCACTGACCAGGTTGACATCGCAACAGAGAAGCAGCACGTCGATAAAGCATTGACCAAGTGTGGGTACCCGAAGTGGGCATTTGACCGTGTCAACAAACCTAAGGGTAAGGTCAAACCGAAAACTAAAGACAGTGAGAAACAGACAAAAGGACACGTAGTGTTGCCTTATATCAAGGGCACATCAGAGGCTCTCCGCAGGATTTTCGGAAACTACGGGATACGCGCATACTTCAAACCCACGCGCACACTACGTCAACTTCTGGTCTCTCCAAAAGACAAAACTGAGAAGAAGGACACTGTAGGCCCAGTGTACATGATCCCTTGTCAGGGTCAGACTACCCGGGGTCTTTGCTCCGAATCATACATCGGAGAAACCGAACGCTCATTAAAGACCCGGTTTCTAGAGCACAGGCGTCCTAGTTCCACCTCGTCCGAGGTATCCCAACACATCCATATTGAGTCACCAGGACACAGTGTTGACTTAGAGAAAGTCAAAATCTTGGATAGGGATCCTCGTTGGTTCGAGAGAGGTGTCAAGGAGGCTATTTACATCAGAGCCAACCAACCATCACTCAACAAAGACGGGGGCAGGTACAAATTACCAAGAGTCTATGACCCGATTCTGACGTCACACCTCCAAAAGGTCAAGTCGAGTCATTAGTCTGCTGATGAAAGGTGTAGCAACACCTGAAAATTCCAGGTAAATATTTCTTGTGTTGAGATCGAAAGTTTAACTTCATATTAAAGACAAATTATATTTGTGCATAGGCCCGCTACCCATCAGGTGATACAAATTCAATCCTTCCTTGATGAAAAGAAATGACCAATGAATTAAATGAAATGGTCATACTCTTAAATATAATGTTCATTGACGAAATTTATCTAACCAAATGCGTAAGTCAGATTTTGGGGACGAATTCTAACTTAACGAGATATGAAATGTAATGAAAAAAGTGTTAAACTAACTGGGAAAACCTATATAATAATTACTGTTCATGTTTCTCTAGTCGCTGGCAGAGGCCATTGATCTGTGCTTTCCATTTAGTCTGACGTTCTTTTAATTGTCTCTCAAACTCCATGCGCAATTGATGGAGTTGTGTATCAAGTTCTTTGTGACACTTAACAGTACTGGTTGAAGTTTGAGTCTTAAGAGTTTTGATTTCTTTATGCAGGGCTGAGTTCTCCTCTTGTAACTTGGCAAAATCGCTGGTCAAATGCAGAAACCTTAAGTTGATAACACTCTTTCTCTAATTTTAATAACTTGTCAACTAGGTTAGTCTCTAGGTCCCTGATGACTTTTAAACAAGCAGAATGGCCATTTTCTACACCGAGGCCTACGCTATCCACAGTTTGTGTGGCAAAAGAAATACAGTTGCTGT
Organism: Ophiura sarsii; assembly: GCA_035610835.1. Classification (NCBI taxonomy): domain Eukaryota; kingdom Metazoa; phylum Echinodermata; class Ophiuroidea; order Amphilepidida; family Ophiuridae; genus Ophiura; species Ophiura sarsii. Next base: position 24,853,887 of record CM069445.1, on the reverse strand, counting down.
GCACAATGTCAGAAGGTGCACCGAGACCTACGCTATCCACAGTTTGTCAAAAACATGAATTCGGTCGGACTCCCTACCTTTGCAATCACAATCCCAAAAGTTCAGGCTGTTGTGTTGAATTCTGCAGACTACCTGGGCAGACTACATTTATTACATCACGGAAGTGATATCGGCTGTTGGGGAAATGTTTCTTTGTAGTCAATACCTTGTACCTGACTATAACCTTTGGCAACATACATGGCTTTAAATGACTTCATACCATTTGCGTCTTCTGTTGTGACGTATACCCATCTACCCCCTACTGGATGTTTACCCTCTGGTAAAGTGACAAGTTCAAAAGTATTATTTTCATCGAGAGATTTGATTTCTTCACTCATGGGGCGTTTTCGTCTCGGGACAACCGGCTGACGAATTTCTCCAAATCTTCAAACCTTGGTGCTCCATCTTCCTCCTCCCTGCACCTACCCACAATCCTGATCCATTGTTGTTGCAAGGCTTTTGGTAATTTGTATACCAGAACTTTTAAGAATTCATAACTATCTATTGTTTTTAGTTCCGGTGTGCCCTTTCTTGCATTCCTGAAACCAGTGAGAAATACTGCATATTTCCTTAGTGCAACGCTGTCTCCTGATTTGATTGCTTTTCACTGCTCTGCTCTTTCCTTGTATTTAGCTGCCAACATAGCTGACTGCCCATAGTTGGTTTTCAACAATTTAATTGCTGTCCTGTAGGCTTTAGCTGTATCATCTACAGTGGCGGATACAGGAGGGGGGGGGGGGGGGGGGGGGCGGTGGAGTAACTGTGCCAGGGTTGCACAAAGTTGTTTCTTCCCCAGGAGCAAGGTTTTGAGCTTAACATTTCCCCACTACACTTACAGGTTTGATGAAAATCAGATTACTATGTTAGCTATAGTGTTGTTTAGATGTACCAGTTCCATATTAATAATTTTACATTTGGGAAGAGGACATTCCATTTTACGCTAAAATTGTCAAATCTGGTATGAAAATCGCGCATAATGTAGCTGTTTTATCCTCAAATTGTCAACATTTGGTCTTGTTTAACCTAATATAGTAATAAAATGTGCGCAAAGCGCGAAAAAATGCCTTTTTATGCTAAAATTGTCAACATTTGGTCTAATATAACCTAATATAGTAAGAAAATGTGCGCGAAGCGCGAAACAAATGCCTTTTCATGCTAAAATTGTCAATTTGTTTCTAAATTTAAATAAATTGATTTATTTTGGTGGGGGAAGTAAGGGGAGAAACAAATATTTATTTGGGGAAATGCCCCCTTCCCCCCCCCCCCCCCCCCCCCCCTTGTAGCGCCGCCACTGGGGGGAAAAGCAAAAAACAATTACACATTAGTTAGTATATCTGTGCAACCACAGCTCATGACCAAAAGTTGCATTTTTTTCTCTTCATCTTTTTTCACCCTTTAAATTTCCCCAAATACTTTTTCTTTTTCCACATGGCATCAATTCCCCAATTCTGCTCATTATTTCCCGGGAGTGGTGCTCCCTGCTCCCGCACTTTGTGCAACCCTGACCGGGCGCCCCCTGTAAAATTTGACAATAGTCCTTTTTTGTGTACCACTTTACATTTTTCAGAGGCATAGGTAGGTTCTGTCGGTACATTTGCGACTTGTACCATGCGATATTTGTTGCCGCTTTTGGGAAGACCACATTGCTACTCCCCTCCCCCTACCCTTAGCAGAATGTCACTAGCTGACGGCAAAAATAATTGAGGACCTTTTACAAAAACAAAAAAAATTGGGTACCAATTAAAAAAACCTTGGTCAGCCCCCCGTAAATTTCAATCCTGGATCCGCCACTGATCTATGAAAACACAATCCTTTATCAGTTGCTTGGCCTCACCTGTTGTATATTTTAACAGCATCTCCAAGCGCCGTTTATTGTCTTTGGTCACATCTTCCACAACACTTGTAAATGTCTTGAGAAATAGTGGAAACTGTAAGACATCAGAACCATCAAAATAAAGTACAATACAATGATGCTCTGTGGCAATGACGCGGCTGTTTGTCCATGAATTATAAAGTAAGGTATGTGACAATTGCATATGTACACTTGTGGATATCACTGGATTCAAAATAGCGCGCCCTACTCAAATGATGAGGTTGTGCTATAAATTAAACTGATGATGATCATCGATTGCTGGGGTAGACCTGGATCGCTGCACATAGCAGGTATGAATGGGTGCTTCTTATAATCTCTTATGGTATTACTAGTCTCAGGTTTCTTACTTTAGATGCACCGAGTGCTGCTGCTATCTGCAGGAAGAGGCTATCTTTTCTGTTGGCTATTACTTCTCTTGATGCCGCTGGCTCCAGAGTAACAAACTCACACATCACCTGAATATAGCAACACAACAACAACATATTATAAACAGTTAAAGTTAACAACATAATTATAAACAGTTAAAGTTGAATGAATACAATGAATAGGCTTGAAAAGAATCAGTAGCTTGTAGAGTTCCACATATCTGTAACAAATATAGAAACCATTATTATAAAACACTGGTCATCACCCACACTTGCATCTAGTTTTTAAAAAATACTTGTGTGGAATATTTAAGCAATATTTTGGAGAAATCAGATGAAGTTATAGTTTCCTTATTAAGAATTTGCTATAATATAGGCCTAGAAGAGACTCAAAATTTCACCAGCTTGAATTAGGTATGTACTCACATGACTAGAATCCTTGAAAGCAGGAAATGTAGACATAATCTCACCAATGGACATCCCCTCAATCATTTGTCTCCTATTTGGTCGCGTTTCTGCCATCAGGATATTAAGTTTACTCTTCGATCGGTTACCATTCCACTCTTTTCTTATTTCCTCAATCCTTTCTTGGAGAACTTCTGGATCCAGAATTTTCCCCTCAGGTTGAGCTCTGTATAGGAAAAAATAGCTCCAAAGCTTAATAGGCTGTCCTATTATACAAATACATAACTATAGAGCTCTTGGGCCAAATAAATGCTAACAGTTACATACAATCTGCACACTTTATAAACCTAACGATACGTCAGTTCAGCATGCTGAAGCCAATTAATGTAATGAACTGATTTTCTTATTTTCACCATTCACATTTTACGATTTGACCTATGGATGACTTTTGACCTTAGAGTCAGATGACCTCCAATTAATTTGTGTGTTCATGTTTCTTTTCCGGCGACTTTTACGATTGATCCCTCTAATTTATTTTTGACATGTTCCCCCGGTGTTCATGTTTCACGTCAATCGGGCAACTTTTACAATTTGACTTCTGGGTGACCTCGGATGACCTTTAATTAATTTTTGACATGTTCCCTCGGTGTTCATTGCACGATTTAACCCCTTGTTGACCGTTGACCTTGGATGACCTCTTATGACCTTGGATAACCTCTAATTAATTGTTGACATGTTCACCCGGTTCATGTTTCTTTTCTCTAAGTGTGACATAAATCGGGCAACTTTTACTTTTAAAGATGGCGGATTTTACATGATGTGAAGGGGAGATGGCGGATTTTACATGATGTGAAGGGGAAATGGCGATTGTGGGTAATATAGCGTAATTAAATGTGTATTTCGCTACTGATTGCCAAAATAATGAATTTCACATCGACGCACACATTTCAGTTTGGACACAATTTGTTGCCCTCTCGGAGGCAAATTGCATCCACGTGGATGCGTATACCCTTCATTCCTTAACGGGAAGCCTGATGGTAATTATCTACCGCACACCACATTTTGTTTCTACTCAATCGATTTTCAGTTAAATGCAGATTCCCTTTTCAGATTGTGTGCTTTTTTTACCATGAAATCACCTAGCGTTACTTAGGTATCTCAAGAAAAAGCTTTTAAAAAGAGAAAAAACCTGTGGCCTATTTTTCGCAAAACTATTGGCAGGCTATAATAACTCATAGCAAAATATGAATCAATGGTAACAGTACACTAGCAGCCTATTGGAATCATGTTGGTGCACAGATCTATTACGGGTTAAAGGTCAATTCGCGCCCTCCTACTTTTCAGAGATCGCCCTGTTAGATTCAAAAATATAATTTTTAAAATTCAAAAATATAATTTTTAAAAACATGATAAGTAAAACATCTTTTAAACAACTTTTTGTTCACGAACACGAACACCTCCCAACTTGAGCTGACAAGAGCATAGAAGCAAAAGCAAGTCTCTCTATAATTACACTGGTCTACACTGTTTTCGCGCTGTTGCAAATCACAGTTCCCATTCACAAATTAATAATAATCACTTGTAGGCCCTTAGGCCTAATAATATTAAAAACCTTACTGTTTGAAGTTCTTTTTAACTCACTTGACATAAGCAATTACATCTATATGCCATGGTGCATCTAGAGTCTCTTATTTAAAGGGATATGCAGTGATGTGCTGGAGACAGCGCCCTCAACTTATTATTTTATGATAAAATCTGGGATTTGTAAATTTTGACAATTGTAACACACGCTTGTCACGCCAGTGCAAACGACCTCTCATTTTTTACCATATCAGTGCTACTCCAAAAGACAAAATATATTCAACTCAATCACTACATTATTATCTACATTTTCCACGGTGCAAACATAAATGAATTTACCTTTAATCGCCGTTATGTTGCAGAATCCCGCCCGGCCGTCTGGTTCAGTTCAGTTCGATCGCAAAGTTCGAGATGGCTGTGATTTTGACGTAACAACACATCGGGTTTCCCGTATCACATTTCAAGGGTTTATTAACGCTTTTGCGCGTTCGAATTAGGGGAATATGGGGCAACTGGACCGTGGGGCAACTGGACCGAAATGAAGGATTTTGTAATTGTATGGGCATACTACTTTCTTTTAAACAATACGACTTTTGTTGATACTTGACATACACCTAGCACATAAAGTCCCTGCTCAGGTGCTTTGAGGTTGACTAATTCAAAATATATAATCGGTACCAACAATCTGAGATATACATTAAATGAGCAAATTTCTTCTCCGCAGTTTGATACCTCATTCAACAAAATCGAATGGATACTTTTAAAGTTATGTCGATTTCAATGACCGCGGATGCAACAGAAAAGTGGTACTAGGTATAGGAATCATTGATTTGTGTGTGATAACTGTGTGCTATCTGAACGTGACAGATGAATGGGTCTTTAGTGATAACCGCAATGTGCGGGACAAAGGGTGTATCTGGCTGTGAAGAATACAAGTCTTAGCTGATAAGCTGTGAGTTTTTCAGTGCGTAAATCCATAGACGGGTAAAACATTGATTTTTACCGTCTATGGTAAATCACACACAAATCAATGATTTCCTATACCTAGTGCCACTTTTCTGTTGCATCCGCGGTCATTGAAATCGACATAACTTTAAAAGTATCCATTCGATTTTGTTGAATGAGGTATCAAACTGCGGAGAAGAAATTTGCTCATTTAATGTATATCTCAGATTTTTGGTACCGATTATATATTTTGAATTAGTCAACCTCAAAGCACCTGAGCAGGGACTTTATGTGCTAGGTGTTATTAGTTATTAGGTGAGGTTGGGTCGGATACGGATTATATCTAGTCGAGGATTCTGTATCGGGACGAGGGCGCAGCCCGAGTCCTGATACAGACTCCGAGACTTGATATAATCCGTATCCGACCCAACCTCACCTAATAACGATTTTATCCTACTAAAACACTATTAAAACAAAACAAGAACAAATGATTCTGTAAAGTAGTAGGCCTAGTCACCTAAAACCTGAGCAAGTTCAGATGCAATCATGACGATCGTCACGCGCCGGCGTAGCAACCCTACTACAACGCATGCGCAGTTCCTTACTGACCGGATACGGGATACGGGGGTCGGATACGGAATATATCTAGTCAGTAAATTCGGGCGCTTATCCAATAGGAACACGAGAATCGTCTCGATGGTAGGATAAATATCTTTACCTTCTACAATCCAAAACATTTGGAACTTTAGGATATTTACACTTGTGATTTTTCTCCATATCTTTCAAGCTAACTCCTTGAGTGACTGATTGAAAATTCACAGATAGTATGGGCGATATATGACGATGGGTTTAGATCATGTTTAATGTACTTTATATGATTGACAGATATGCAACAGTAAATATATACATGCAGTACAGTCGTCTTAAGATACTAGGTGCATATTGCATTTGATGGGTGCTATATTGTAGTGTGCTTAGGGACTTTCAGAAATATGATTAAAACCATAGGTTGTGGTTGAAATGACCGTAAAATGGCGCATATTGCTAATTTAGGGCATTGGTGGTTTGGATTTCCGATCAATATTATCATTTAAAGAATGCTTCAACTTAAATCATTATCACGGGTATTCATTTGGTAGAGTTATTAGTTTATGAATTTGCAAATAACAAAGTACACCATTTCTTACTTATCTAAAGACACCCGTCTACTTGTAGGACCCGAACGCCGTAATATTTGCGAATTCAAAGATACTCACTGGCTACAGAAATATATGTAATGGCTATAAACAAAAATGCAGTTTTGCCTTTTTTCTTAAATGTATTGGAGTTATTGATTATTATGACAAATGGTGGTATGTTTTAAAACATTTTGGCGTAAAATGTATTACGTCACAGGCGTGTTTTAATAACGTTTCATCTCGACAAAGTGCTACGTCATTTGTTGGGGTAAGTGGTCCGAAGGGGTGTGGGGCAACTGGACCGCCTGCAAAAACTTAATCAAAATTGTAAAATTCATTTTGAAAATGAGTTGTTAGTGTCAATAAAACATGACTCGGTATTGATATGTGAATAGAATATGAAATAATTCACATTCTTTCAAGTTCTTAGACATTTTGGGGCATTTCGGGTCTAATACCACTATTTCTGATATTGAAGGATTACAATATGACATGAAATTGCTTTAGAATGGTTTAAAACCTCAGTATTATGAATTACATCTTTATTATATTTTGAATGGTGTCTGTAAAGGTATTTGCTATGACAAAATATCATGATTTATGTATTTTATCCACTGCTTTTTGTGTATATCAACCGTTGGGTCATCATTGCCATATTGACTAACTTCCCCTGTAACATGAAAAGCTGGCTAAATATCAAGATGGTTTATTATAAGTACTAAATGATGATGATATGAAGTAAATAAAATCATTAAAGAAAGGGGTATATAGACAAATGTATGGGGCGTCTGAATATCACAACCATGTAACCATTTAACTAGGTTCATACCGTTTTATCTATAAACGTGCAGTCGAAAATTGCGCTTGCTTTGTACACCATTAGTATTACTGCTTTTTACACGTTAACCACGAAAACTGTATAAAACATGGGTTTCATGAGACCTGTATCATTGTTACACGTTGAATAATATGGAAATGAGTTTGTAAAGAAAATACTGCTTAGTTACCGTGTTGTCAATCAATGATTTCTGTGTATTCTAACCGTATAGGTCCAGTTGCCCCAACGATGGGGTAACTGGACCGTCCCAAGTAAAGTTTTTAGTTAGTGGTAATTGGCCTTTTGTTTGGATATTTTTTAACATTGATTATATGTTATATGTAAACAGTTACATGGGTGATATTTTCATAGCAATTCCATAAATATTTACACGAGCTTTTATGCTTTTATATCATGAAACATGCTTAACCGGTCCAGTTGCCCCATCTTCCCCTACTAGCTTTTATACACCGTGTTAATACGAGCGTTACTATTTGCAAACCTTGCGACTTCTTTCTAAAATGTTAACACATTCACGCTAAATTGACATTAGGCGTTGACGAAGACCATGTTAATAATTAATTACGATGGTCAGTATTAACACTGATTAACGCGTTGGAATATAGCGTTGATATTTACAGTGTGTAAAACATGGCAAATTAGTTCATTTCTGATGACCTTTGTAAAACATGGCAAATTGGTTCATTTCTGGTGACATTTGTAAAACATGGCAAACAGGTTCGCTTCTGGTGACACTTGTAAAACATGGCAAATTGGTTGTGTCTGGTGACATTTTGTGGAATAAATGGCAAATTGGTTAGTTTCTGGTGACATCTGTAAAACATGGCAACTTGGTTCGTTTCTCTTGATATTTGTAAAACATGGCAAATTAGTTCGTTTTTGGTGACATTTGTAAAGCATGTCAAATTAGTTCATTTCTGGTGACATTTGTAAAACATGGCAAATTGGTTCATTTCTGGTGACATTTGTAAAACATGGCAAATTGGTTCATTTCTGGTGACATTTGTAAAACATGGCAAATTGGTTCATATGAAAACGTTTGGGTCACTGAACAGTTCTTGTTTTATTTAGCCAAAAATGTTCTATGGAGAATGACGTAAAAACCACGTCTTTTTTCACATCCATCTCCATTCTGCTAAAAGTACCACATATTTTGCCTAATTTGACTAGTATAATACGAGGAAGACTATGTTCCTTCTAGTAAAGCTAACAAATTACAATTTCATTATGATTTACCAACGCAAATGATTTTTTAAAGTAGTCTAATTACTGTTATTTCTCTGTGAACAATCACCGGTTTTGGCGACAGAGCTGTATTACTGTTAAACAATTTGGCATACCGCCCTCTTTTAATTCTTAATTTGAGAGAGTGTATTTTCTATGTTAATTTATCTTTCTAACCATATATAACTCGTTTTGATTGGTCAATGTTACCCCACGCAAATTCATGATGTAACACCATCCCATCACATCACATCCTTGGCCGAGTGAATTTATTTTTCAGTTCATGAACCTGTGCCGCGTAGTCTTTGTCACGGTCCACGCACATGATACAATGTACAGTAGTGGAACAATACGAGCTGCACAGACTGCTCGTGAGACTAAACACTCAAGTGGCCTTTGTGCAAATAACCTCTACACAGAGATACGGGACAGTATATAGCATGCATTGTCTCATGTGTGCATAGAGCATGACTGATGCATTTTCTTCAATTCCAATAGGGTCCCTATAGCCCAAAACGTTTTGATATGCATTTCTCTTGATATTGTAAAACATGGCGAATTAGTTCGTTTCTTGTGACATTTGTAAAACATGGCAAATTGGTTCATTTCTGGTGACATTTGTAAAACATGGCAAACAGGTTCGCTTCTGGTGACACTTGTAAAACATGGCAAATTGGTTGTGTCTGGTGACATTTTGTAGAATAAATGGCAAATTGGTTCGTTTCTGGTGACATCTGTAAAACATGGCACATTGGTTCGTTTCTCTTGATATTTGTAAAACATGGCAAATTAGTTCGTTTTTGGACCCATTTGTAAAGCATGTCAAATTAGTTCATTTCTGGTGACATTTGTAAAACATGGCAAATTGGTTCATTTCTGGTGACATTTGTAAAACATGGCAAATTGGTTCATTTCTGGTGACATTTGTTTTGACTGAGCATATTGGTTCGTTTCTCTTGATATTTGTAAAACATGGCAAATTAGTTTGTTTCTTGTGACATTTGTAAAACATGGCAAATTAGTTCATTTCTGGTGACCTTTGTAAAACATGGCAAATTGGTTCATTTCTGGTGACATTTGTAAAACATGGCAAATTGGTTCATTTCTGGTGACATTTGTTTTGACTGAACCTGTTTTTATTAACCAAATGAATGAATAAGCTAATAGTACGAGACTAAACATTGACGGAAAATATACACATTACTCCTTAAAATACGTTCAGCTGTAAAGGGATGGTTTACTATCATGGATGGCCACTGTAAAATGTATGCAAATTGTTAAACGAAGAATTTACGAACAAATATTCTCCCCCAAAGTCTTTTATAAATCCCGCAGTCTCCTACATGATTCAAGTCGCGAATACGTCAGCAAGAGAGAGTCACCGGTGGTGTATATAAGAGGATATGTAATTTAAAAATCATAAAAAGTCTGCACCAAATGTTTTCCTGGTTATGATACGCCAGAGTGCCGCGATTGTGTTGGTTCAATGTCTTCATCTTCTTCATCTGTATCGCTATCCACATCACTGTGTACCTGCCCCATAATCTCCTCATCTTCCTCTTCACTTTCTTCCTCTACCAAATCGGCATCTGAATCATCAGAACTAGCATCTGCGTTGTTGGCTAGCTCTCCATCCAATTGATGGCACAGGTGAGCTGTGATGCGGCATACTTTGTCCACCTTCTTACCTCTAAGAGAAAGGTTGTTGTGGTCAAGATATTTATTTAATACTCCCACAAGCGACTTCAAATGCTGACCACTTCTGTGTATATTTTCCCATTCATAACCGTCATATGTCATAAATGTCTTTTCTTCTCTCATCTGCTTATTCCTGTCGCTCTCTTGCTGATGTATAATATCTGTAGTCTGTTCAGGTCTGTCAAATGCTCCAAGAAATTGACAACAAGCTCACGTTTAACGATGAACTTGGTGACAAAGTTGTCAATTGATTCTGCATTGTTGAAACTAAAATCCCCATCTTTGAAAAAAAAATTCAGATTAGGGCGGGTAGCATATAATCATCTATTGCTCTCGGGAGTTCCATCGTCGGTGGTGTGCGGAGTTGGGATATATCCGGTGTTGGTTTGGCCAGTATGTGTGAACCAATCCATGGGGATGTTGAACAATATGAACATAGGTCACCAGATTGTGAACAAGATGCTTTAACATACTCTATGTACATTTAATTTCTCCCTGTCCTGGAATTTCATCCTGTCTGCTAGCTGAATAAGTATCGTTGAATTCCTTCAGCAGATCTCTGTTAAAGAAAAACAAGTCACTGGTTGGCTGGGAAAGGTGGCAATTAATAAATTCACCAAGCACAGGTGCCCCATCAATTCTTCTAGTGATTTTCTTTAACTACATTCCAACTGTTTGCCTTCATGCTTTTCTCTTTTCCTTTCTCAAATTCTTCAACACTACGCCCTAAAATGTCTTCTTCCGACATGCCTTCATACCGTTTGCGCTTTTCCCATTCTATTGTTCGTTCATCCACAACTGCTACTCCTGATAAAAAGATAAAAATACTGAAATCAAAGATTGTGTATAAATTATGCTGTGCCATATTAATCCAATTGGTTACTGTAAAATCAATGCATTCATTCCAGTTAGTTAAAACAAAGTTTTACTGGATGTGGAATTGAACCACAGAGACACTTGGCCCCACCATGTCCAGTATTAGTTTTGTTAATTCGCTGAAAATGATACATTAATAATTACATTCCAATTGCCATGATTCTGTCGACATTTACATCTCACGAACCAAAACATGGGATGAATTTGCCCTGATTGACTCTTCTTTTTTTTGGGGGGGGGGGGGGGGGGGGGGTATTAGAGGTGGCGTTTATTAGAGAGAATAGGGAACTGGGAAACAAGACAAAGTTAAACTTGGTTCTGGCTAGTCTACGTCATCATGGTTTAGTGTGTTGTTATCAGTTGAACAGTTCTCCAAAATAAAAGTATGAATCTATGTCAGTTATTTAGCATGGGGAACAGGGGTTGAATTAATCGAAGGCATCAAAAGCCATAGACTCTATTCACGCGGCAGCCATTTTCCAAAATATGCCACCCAAGCCTCGTTCCCATTTGGTCTATCTGCACCTCGCGCTGCACAATAGAACTGCAGGAGAAGCGTGGTACCAAAGCGCGCGGTGTACGCAACCTCACGCAAGTCACGCAGGCACAGGTATACGTAACGAGAACGAGGCTTGGGTGGCAAATTTTAGAAAATGGCTGCCGCGTGAATATGGTCTATTGCCTTCGATGCCCCACCTAGTAGCCTTAATGCCCTCAATTCCTGGCTGTTTTCACTCCATTCAAAAGTACATAATGGCCTTGGATAAAGTTGGTGCCCCTTTTAAATTGCCTGCCCTTTTCGTTTCTTATTTCAAGGCCTGGTGGGGAAGGGGTATGTATGAGACTCAATTACAACCCATCTCCAACAGCAGTCTCTTTCACAGCCTTTTGTGATTCGTACCATCACATACACAATCAAATAGCCCAAAATCGCTGGGTATGAGACTACTCTAAGAGAAAAATAGCTGGGGATGAGAGTGAGACTTTAAACAAGCACTTAACGGTTTGGCTCTTAGATATATAAGTGAACTTATTGAGGTGTATAAGCCAAGGCATACCCTAAGATCGGCTTCAGTAGTTCACCCATGTTCACGTGGACCAAAGATGTGTAATATCAAGTTTTATGGTGAAAGGTCTTTTGCCGCAGCAGCACCAAAAGTGTGGAACATGTTGCCAGCTTCGTGCAACATCCAATATCAATTCATTTAAAAAAGGACTTGTTTAATGCATTTTGTTATATATTTGTTCATCATCTCAGTCATGTCAGTGTGAAATTACAATTTCTGATAGTCTTTTGTATTTTGTTCTTATGGAGTGAAAGTTATAGCATGTTTATGTGTAATTTCTTAAAAACTGATATTAAATGTGTATATTACTGGTTTAAATATGTCTTTTTCATCTGAATTTGCCACATTGTTTGCTGCTCAAAAATGTGTATAATTTCGTGTTTCCGACTATTTTAATCTACATTTTACTAAGTTATATATTTGTATTGAATATCTGGTTTTGGTTTATTTTAGTATATGTATAATAGTTATATTGATTGTATATTTTTAGCATATGTAGTCCTGTTGTAATTTTAAAGATTTTCTGTAGTTTTTAAAATCTTTCTTTGCAGCGCCTTGAGGCTGTTTACATCGTGAGGCGCTTAATAAGTCCCACGTATTATTATTATTATTAAATTACTGTTGCAAAACTGTTTAATTCTTACACTGTAATTTGTTTTTCATATAATATTTAGGTTTTTTTAAACTTTTGAACATATCATACTGTAAAAGTGGATATTTTCACATGTATAATTATTTGCTCTTTGCCCATTTTGAACTATTTTGCTTGTTTTTATTTACTTATATTTATTTATGATTCCTATACATACAAAAATGACTATATTTGCACATTTCTGCTTCAGCGCTTGCTGATTTTAGCGAGAAAATAAACATAGCGAGAAAATGTCCACTTTGACAGTATGTATGTATTATAATACTGAATATTATGAAATATGTGTTGTTATTATGTATCATATACTCATTGTGTTTTCTAAATATCATGAATTTGTATCAACGTTATTGAACTCCATGTCACCACAAGTTGGGGAAGTGACAGCAGCTGGTATTCTGTTGATCACATAATATTGTGTCCAAGCAACCACAATGATGGTATTACACTCCATATCATCAGCATGTTGGGATAACATCCGCCCATATTAGATAGATTGCATTGAAATAGTACAGGGCGTATCCAGACAGGGTGTGCGATATCCAGACAAGGTGCGCGAGTTCCGTGCGAACCCCGTTCACTGCACCCTGTGCCTAATTGGCACTATTGTTTGAGAATGGGACCTTATGTTTAGACTCTCGCTATCGGTTTTTAATCTCGTTTTTTCGCGCCGGTTTGGAGTAAACCACGTCACAAACCCTTGGAAAATTGACCTTCCGGTAAAGCACCCCATGGGTTCCTGGATACGCCCCTGTAGTACACAATGGACCACAAACAATGGCGTTTGCATCCATGAAGTCATAGAAGAATGTTGGTCCTGGCACAAAAATGCCGCGCCTGTTACTAAAAAACATATTGATGTCCAACCAGAACAAAAAATCTGTCACTACATGTAGCACCTCACTCTGTAGAGTAAGCCACTTGTGTCTGATCACACAGTTCTATCCCAAATTTGAGGTGACATTGTAAAGATCATTCTGATAAGGCAGAACAAAATTGACCATATTCTTGAAGAGTCTCACATTCCACAAAAACAAACAAAATTCTATCATAAGGAGACGAAAAAACAACAACCCTGTTTTACGGGCGAACGGACCTGTCAAGTAGGGTTGGTCGGTCGGGCGATTTTTTTTGTTGTTGATTTTTTTGTTATTACCTTAAATGTCACCAAAATCTGCAAAAATCAGGAATTTGTAACAAAAGATTTCGACATATTTTTGGCAAAAAAACCGGCTGATTTTACATGATTTGAGAAGAAAAAAGGTTTAACCCCCCCCCCCGCCCCTTGAAAAATGCAAAAAGTGGGTCGGTCGGGTCCGTAAAACAGGGGGGCAGTTCCTCGCCTAAGGCATAATTGTTGTTGTTTTTAAAGGCTAAACCCCTATCAATCCTCAAATAGGGTGGAACCGACACATTTTTGTTTTGTGTGTAAATAATATGTGCTCTTTTTAACATTTATATAGTATCCTTCCATTTGAAGTACGATTGTGGCACACTCTATTCTCTTCCACTAGACAGTGACATAACTTTACAGGCGCAGCATTTATGCACGCATATGTATCTCCCGTCTTTCTACACGTTAGTCTCAAGGCCAATGGCTCGAGATTTATGTGATGAATTTAGTAAATGACGAAGTTACTGAAACTTCTATCACTGTCCTGTGATAGATAAATATATAGACAATAGTGCATATTCCTGTGAGCAGCACATCATCCCAAATACCAGGATCCCTCTTGGATCTTCGTCTTGGATCATACAATATATTATTGCAATTAAAGGCGTATTATGCGATCTTTTCCATAGGACGCCCTCTATCCTTGTATAAGCCAAGGCATACCCTAAGATCGGCTTCAGTAGTTCACCCATGTTCACGTGGACCAAAGATGTGTAATATCAAGTTTTATGGTGAAAGGTCTTTTGCCGCAGCAGCACCAAAAGCGTGGAACATGTTGCCAGCTTCGTGCAACATCCAATATCAATTCATTTAAAAAAGGACTTGTTTAATGCATTTTGTTATATATTCGTTCATCATGTCAGTGTGAAATTACAATTTCTGATAGTCTTTTGTATTTTGATCTTCTGGAGTGAAAATTATGGCATGTGTATGTGCAATTTCTTAACTGATATTAAATGTGTATATTACTGGTTTTAAATATGTCTTTTTCATCTGAGTTTGCCACGTTGTTTGCTGGTCAAAAATGTGTGGTAGTTTTTACTGATAGCATATATAATTTTATGTTTCCGACCGTTTTAATCTACATTTTACTAAGTTGTATATTTGTATTGAATATCTGGTTTTGGTTTATTATAGTATGTATAATAGTTATATTGATTGTATATTTTTAGCATATGTCCTGTTGTAGTTTTAAAGATTTTCTGTAGTTTTTAAAATCTTTCTTTCATGGAGGCTGTGTACATCGTAAGGCGCTTAATAAGTCCCATGTATTATTATTATTATTACATAACTGTTGCAAAACTGTTTAATTCTTACACTGTAATTTATTTTTCAAATGATATTAAGGGTTTTTTAAACTTTTGAACATATCATACTGTAAAAGTGGATATTTTCACATGTATAATTATTTGCTCTTTGCCCATTTTGAACTAATTTGCTTGTTTTTATTTACTTTTATTTATTTATGATTCCTTACATAGACCTACATACAGAATGAAAATAATCATGCACTTTTACTTCCGCGCTTGCTGATTTTAGCGCGAAAATAAATGTATCAAGAAAATGTCCACTTTTACAGTATGTATGTATTATAATACTGAATATCATGAAATGATGTGTTTTTATTATAAATCATGGAGGGTAAAGTCGCCAGTTTTCAGTCACTTTCGCCCAAATCGTGTAATGAAAAGTGACCTCGTCATTATAAACTGATGGCTAAAAATCTGCCGCATAGTTGATGCCCGGTATTGCTTTAAAATAGCGACGACCGATGCAATTACACGATTTGGGCGAAGTGACGGAAAATAGGCGCTGACTGGCGACTTTATCCTACTCAATGTGTTCTCTAAATATCATGAATTTGTATCAATTGAACTCCATGTCACCACCAGTTTGGGAAATGACAGCAGCTGGTACTCTGATGGTATTACACTCCATATCATCAGCATGTTGGGATAACATCCGCCCATATTAGATAGATTGCATTGTAATAGTACAGGGGCGTATCCAGACAGGGGCGAGTTGCGTGCGAACCCCGTTCACTACACCCTGTGCCTAATTGGCACTATTGTTTGAGAATGGGACCTTATGTTTAGACTCTCGCTATAGGTTTTTAATCTCGTTTTTTCGCGCCGGTTTGGAGTAAACCACTTCACAAACCCTTGGAAAATTGACCTTCCGGTAAAGCACCCCATGGGTTCCTGGATACACCCCTGTAGTACACAATGGACCACAAACAATGGCATTTGCATCCATGAAGTCATAGAAGAATGTTGGTCCTGGCTCAAAAATGCCGCGCCTGTTACCAGTGTTGGAGTCGAGTCCTCATCATCCGAGTCCGAGTCCGAGTCCGAGTCCTTGAGGAAAGGACTCGAGTCCGAGTCCGAGTCTTTGCCAATTTTTATGTCCGAGTCCGAGTCCGAGTCCGAGTCCTCAATATCCGAGTCCGAGTCCGAGTCCGAGTCCTTATGAATCAAATTCACGACGCAGTTCACCAATACTATATCAACGTTTTAATAATCATACTTTCAGTTCTATACTGTTTACTTGTAATTACTAATTAAAGTATAATCACAGTCAGTTCAGTAACTAACTTATTAGGCTTGTGTTGTCTTTGTGGTTGTTCTTTTATTCACAAACTGCTTATCTGCAAATATTTGCATGCAAAATTACTTAAATTAGAAAGAGTGTAGGGGGAAAACGTGAGGTCCGCAAGACGAGAGCAGCAAGTGTCACAACGCCAAATACTGATCACAAGTGCCACACATGTCGGAGATGCTTCCTTGCCCGGATTGGTCTTTTGTTAGTCATCTTCGGACACAGATCAAATTCAACTAACTTATCTTTGTTGTCATTGTCATTGTCATCTTTGCTTTGCGATGGACGAACAACAACAGATCAAGCTAAAGAAGTAAATTATTGCTATTGCTAAGGCTAATAATTGTGATAAAAGCCAGGATACAACTTATTATTCTTTGTATTTCACCATTTTTAAAGCAATACTAAATTGACGATATCTTTGGAACTGGGAGTACTTACATTAAAATAAGCATGTCAGTAAAATAAGGCTATACAAATGAAACAGGGAAGAAAATTGAATATTTCATTGCTTGACAACCCCTGAGTTTTGACCTCAAATCATCAATCATCAAAAGCAGTTTGAGTTGGCCTAATGTTATATGTTGAATTTAAAGAAGATGCTCATTGCACTTCAGGAACATCAGCATCTGCACCATTTTGGGTGGCAATCTGGTGCGATGTGGCCGCATGATCAACCCCCTCTGCCATATCTGCTGAATATGCGTTCCACGAGTCATTCTGTTTGGGTTCCGAGATCACCATGAGTCAGTGATCGCGGAACCCAAACAGAATAACTCGGGATGTGGTGGACATATCAGTGGCAGTGGGTGACTGACTGACTGACTTTATTATAAGCTTGAATTCAACTCAACGAACGGTAAAATAATAATTATTAGCAAAAGTCCAGCTGAGGCAACGCTAAAAATCATTTCAACACACCGCGCCAACGTAATCAATATTGGTCAGCTGTAAAGGTGAAGTGAGCGCTGCAGATCTATACAACTGAACAAACTAGTAAATGGCGCCCAAACTCTCCAAACCCGGAAGTTGTTCTACATGCACTGACATACGGCACGTTGGGTGATATTATTGGGCGCACCCGCGTGCACTAAATAGGTGTGAATTCGAGCCCAATCGTATGGCGTTGATTCCATGCGGCTGAGATGCTCCTTGTCAAGTTGTCATTGTGTCAACCAATGGTAAAATTGTATTACAAAAAGTATCGCACCTCGGCAGGCAAAATAACGGATGAATCAATTTATTTGTTGGGCATTTTTTGTCTTGGTTCATTTATCAATATATCGGCAAGTTATTTTTTGCTGGCGGCGGACTGCGGAATTTGGTCCCTCGGCAAAACAAAATTCAGTAAATGAATGAAAATAAAACACCTGAAAAACCCCAATTTTGCCGGACTCGTTGAGGACTCGAAGCCGAGTCCTCGAGTCCTTGGGTCCGAGTCCGAGTCCGAGTCTTTGAGTACTGGGACCGAGTCCGAGTCCGAGTCTTTGAAAAAAAGGACTCGAGTCGGACTCGAGTCCGAGTCCGAGTCCCGAGTCCTACAACCTGTTACTAATAGCACATACACAGCCAATCCAGAATTCCACAAATTTCACTTAATGTACAGCTTCAGAATGCTGTAAATTTGACATCGTAAATAACCTGCTTAATTACAGCGCTGTAATTATTAGCCAACTTGGTGTGTGTGTGTGTTTAGTAGATGATTGTCTAAGTCGGGGTGAGTGAGAGGTGTCCTACTGTGAAAGTGGTGTGTATCTGGTGTGTAGGGTAGAGCTATGCCACATAAATCATCACTAAAATAGTCACTGTCGATGAGTGCTATTAATTCCTTATAGCACTCGGCAGCTACGCTGCCTCGTGCTATAAGTCATACTAAAAAACACATTGATGTTCAACCAGAACAACAGTCTGTCACTACATGTAGCTCCTCACTCTGCCTCTATACAGCCTAATTGGACATCTGTTTCCAATATTGATGTAGAGTTAGCCGCTAGTGTCTTGATCACACAGTTCTATCCCAAATTTGAGGTGACATTGTAAAGATATTTCTGATAAGGCAGAACAAATTGATACCATATTCTTGAAGAGTCTCACATTCCACACACAAAAATTCTATCATAAGGCGACGAAAAGAAGAAAAAACCCTGTTTTACGGGCGAACGGACCTGTCAAGTAGGGTTGGTCGGTCGGGCGATTTTTGTTGTTGTTGATTTGTTTGTTATTACCTTAAATGTCACCAAAATCTGCAAAAATCAGGAATTTGTAACAAAAGATTTCGACATATTTTTGGCAAAAAAAACGGCTGATTTTACATGATTTGAGAAGAAAAAAAGGTTCAACCCCCCCCCCCCCCCCCCCCCCCTTGAAAAATGCAAAAAGTGGGTCGGTCGGGTCCGTAAAACAGGGGGGCAGTTCCTCGCCTAAGGCATAATTGTTGTTGTTTTTAAAGGCTAAACCCCTATCAATCCCTAATTAGGGTGGAACCGACACATTTTTGTTTTGTGTGTAAATAATATGTGCTCTTTTTAACATTTATATAGTATCCTTCCATTTGAAGTACGATTGTGGCACACTCTATTCTCTTCCACTAGACAGTGACATAACTTTACAGGCGCAGCATTTATGCACGCATATGTATCTCCCGTCTTTCTACACGTTAGTCTCAAGGCCAATGGCTTGAGATTTATGTGATGAATTTAGTAAATGACGAAGTTACTGAAACTTACATCACTGTCCTGTGATAGATAAATATATAGACAATAGTGCATATTCCTGTGAACGGCACATCATCCCAAATACCAGGATCCCTCTTGGATCTTCGTCTTGGATCATACAATATATGATTGCAATTAAAGGCGTATTATGCGATCTTTTCCATAGGACGCCCTCTATCCTTGATTTCTTTTTAAAAGCAGATTTTCTTGCAGATTTACATTCTGAGTTACAGGGTATACGATTCCTTAAATCATGGTTTTAGAGTGAATTAAGAATGAAAATAAACTGTCCTGTGGCAGGACAATCTATTTTCAATCTCTTTAAACCATGATTTTGAAGTAATTTGGAATCGTATCGCTCCGTAACTCACAATATATTCATGATATATGAACAGAAATGTATATCTGCAAGAAAATTTGCTTTCAAATAAAAAATCAAGGATAGAGGAAGTCACATGGAAAAGATCCCATAATATAATATATATAAGACGTAATTGCACAGTTGATAGTAAGAAGCTGGGCTCACTGGAGTACAGCTAATTCAGATTGGATAAAGTATATAATGAGGGTTGTCAACCAGAAAGAGGTAACTCAGAAGGAAATTCTGAGATGAGTTGTAATATTTGTATTCCATTGAGTATTGTGTATAAATTAATTGTCATGTGGACTTTTAACTCCAATATGGGGCTGTTTTTGAGAAAGTATTTTAGTCCTTAAGAATCTTTGGGTTGATACTACAGCAGCTCATAAGATCCTGCTGTGCACGTAATTGACAGCTGGTTCCGACAGAGAACCACCATAGATAAACCATGGTGAGATAGCCACCGTTTTTTGACTAAGATCGAGTAAGATCGTGATGTGCTTTGGTATCTACAGGCCTGGAATACTCCCTCACATCAATCTGAGTACCCCTGAGGTATCCAGATGCTAAACGCTCCTGTATTTTATAAAATATTGGTTAAAAATATAATTTCACCAGAAGATAATGGGGATTGGCAAAAATAGCCTAAATTACCAACGCTCTCTATAAATCGCTATGTGGTTTTAAGTTTGGGATAATGATCGGCCAACTATGGTTCAATCATGGTGGTTACATGAAGTATGTTTGATATAGGAGGGCAGTATTTGGAATGGGTATACTCAATAGTAGATGGCGTACTAACGTATTGGTAAAACCCGGGAAATACAAAGAATGTGCAGTCGGGTATGCACAGGGCATTACCATTCATTAAAGGCTTCATCACACATACGAAATGCTTCTACAATCGCAATTTTCAAAAAAACAACTCAAAACTCACCTGTTCGCCATTGCTTGAACTCATTTTCTGGTTTTATCAAAATTTTGCTGTATTTTAATGTGTGTGTTCTTATAATATTGTATGTATTTTAAGGTTTTAATTGGTGTAATTTTAGGTGTTTTTAAAGTTCTTACATAATGGGTGAAAAGCGCAATGTGACTCCCTGTGTAGTGCGCTATATAAATGTGTTTTATTATTATTATTATTATTATTATAAATCAACAAGGTTGAGAGCAGTGGTCGAAACGTCCATCGCCACTGCTGTCATTTTGATTATGACGAGTCACGTGACCATCCCATTTCGGTATTATGCTTGGTATCTCTTCTTCACAGCGGGATAACGTGAATTGCTGGGTGTTGATACCAAGGATTGTTTTGGTACCAAGATTTCAATATAATAAAAAAGTAAGTTGCATCTTTCTGGTTGTCAATCCTCGATATTATTGTGTAGGTAATAGCTGACTCGCTTGGCATACAAATGGAACACATGATAACTCAATTACGTACATTCAAACATTATTTATTAAATCAAACACGCCATTAACATAGACTATAACACGATAAATAACAGGCGTTGCAAGAATAATCAATAGGTGTGTTCTGCTCCGTGGGAACGATAGACTGGCCACGAATTGAGTGAACGCATCGATTATGTACTCATGCGACTATTCAAGTGATTCTAGAGTTTATACATCAATAAACATTTATAACAAACAGCGTCATAACATACACCCCACCTTTTTGAATTGACCCCTGACAATTAATTTGAACTCATAAACAAGAATTGACAAATCCAAAATAATATTTTATGTGAACTTGCTAAAGACCTAATACCTGAACCAAATAATAAATTATCATCACACAGTATGCCCTTGATAAACATCTCTTGTATTAATATTATGGATAAGACACAAGAAATCTTAATCATCAATAAGGTAATATCAAATCCTTAACTACGCCTTAAATTACACCTTAAATAGACAGTCTCTAATGTTGAATCCCTGGCCAGTAGAATCTCCACCGTTGACTGTAACCCTTGGCGCTGTTGAAGACCTCGACGTTGACGTTGAAGAACTCGACGATACTGCCGCTGAAATGACGATGCTGACACTGACGATAGTATTATGACGACGCAGAATAACTAGATGAATGGGTGGTTATTATTTTGTCGTATTAGGAAGGTATTATTTATTTGATCACATAATTGAAGCGTAGAAATACCCCAGTATTATTGAACATATTTGTTCCCGTAGACCATGTATATAATTCTGACGATGACACCAACAACAGCAGATGAATGATATAACATCTTGGCAATGTTTCTCCAGAAGCAGCTGCAATATTGAACCAAGAATTTATGTCATCCACGACATTAATATTATAATTATATTCAGACCTTTATAACTTGTCTGACATACATAAAATACCTTAACGACAAAACCACATAACAGTATCAGGACGTAGACCAACGACTTGTAGACAAAGACTACAGTTGAATGACGCAACAACGACGACGACTAATACACTCATGGGATGGTTATCAAGCCAAAGTTCAGGTTGAAATCCTACGTCGCGATCGAAAGATTCCCTTCTGCCTTCAGCCTCGACGTACCAATCATGAAGAACACGCACATGCAGAAACCACAAACACCGGCCCACCAACTCTGGAATATAAACTCAAACAAGGGTTCCGTAGCATCAGTAAACAAATACATAAACTTTTAATTATCATTAAGTATATCATCATCATGATCATAACATACACCTCCACAATGATTAATATCAATCTCCTGGCTTAAATGACACGAACAATGAAAATGTTTGCCATCATCATAAGTCTTAATTCTGAAAACTTATATATTACGATTGCAAAATTCTCACGCGTAACCACGCTAAAGTTCGTTAAAATACCCACAAATCTCATATAAATCAAAATCTCTTTATCTTGTGCTCTGATCGAGAGTATATAAACTAACGAAATATCCACAGATAAATTATCACTCTACTCCTGCCTAGTATCGAGGTTATATAAACCAACGAAAACGAAGCAATAAGTATAATAAAACTTCCTACAACTTGTCTCATGAATCGTAGTTAAACCAAAGGTATCTATTCACCGTTGCAAACTAATCCATGTACAAAACAATAATCATTGCATAACATCTTCGCATATCGTTACAATATAAAATGATGACCAAAATATGTTTTAATATTTAATTAATATTGCACATCCAATAATTTGTATCACGTTGACTTGCAGTAAAAATGACGATGGAGTTCCTTGAAATGTATATAATTAAATTAGATTGCCCACCTTAATTGATGATGTAAGTTGAATTGGCATACTGCATAACTGGTAGTTAGTGAGGTTTACATGGTATAAACTGGTAGATACACGTAACATGTCATAGCACTGTGAATTAAATGAACATGCATTGAGTATATAGCAATATAATATATTATAAGATGTAATTATTAAAACATTTATGATTTATTGCACAAAATATTGGTTCAAATGAGTACGATGATTTATTTTAGGTCTCTCATGTCTCAATGGCATACATTTTGAATTAATTTCATGGCAAGAACAGCATTTCCAAAATTGAAAATATTAGCATTTACAACAATACATATAAACCAACGATATAATCAGAAATGTTCATTCTCTGGCCTTCTAGTCCGACATTACTAGCATTAACCGCCTCGGCCCGACATATTTCCAGAAATATGACCTTGACTGACATGTAAAAAACGCAGATATAAAATGGCGTCCTTTTTAAAATGCCACAAATAATAAATAATGCGCTGCCACCGCTAATCACACATAAGGAATTCTATATTGGTAACAGAAACCCAGGAAATATATAAACTCTAACGCCTAAACAAACAATGTAGGAGATCTAAAGATGCCACCTCTCCAAGGATTCTCACACAATCCAAAACAGGAATATAATTTTGTTTTATGAACATATATTTAATCAACACTGTTATTTCTTCTGTTGCCGAAGATGTATAATTGCACCAAAGAACAATAAATTGTACATACCTTCAATTGAGTATACATAAAATATAAAATACAAACTTGTCCCAGTGCGGTAATTCCAAAGTCTGCAAAACAAGAATTTTAATGACATCATTAACATTGCCACAGTTTGCAACCTCCAAAAGTACATATTACAATGACCAATTACAATTAGACAACTGTTGTGTAAGCAGAGGTCATGTCACTAATCTTCTAACACTTTTAAATTGAACACACTATACAAATTGATGAAACGTCATTTATTTTGAGTGCAAAATATTCGTGCGCATAAAAACCATGAATTTAAATTTTGAAACCAAAAAGATGCAAAATGCAGAAATATTTTGAGTACGAAAGATGGGCATAATTATTTACAACATTTCACACTAAAACTATCCAAATCTGTCAACGTTGCATACATTTGAATGAACATGAGTTTTAAAATTTATTTTTAAAATATTGAAAATTATCATTGACATAATTATATATAATTAATTATTTATATTTACATTTAAACAGCAAGACAAGCTGGGATAAATCACAGGAGATAATGCTCATGAAAGTCTACACGGTTATGAAGGTGCCAACGACTACCGCATTTTTCGCCTAGATTTACGTTTTTCGACACAAAGATAACAGTTAACGAGCATGAACACAACAATAGATTCGTATCGATCAATTTGGCAACAATTATATGCTTCAAAAATATATTACATCATACATTATAAAGATTTATCCACGTACAACTTTATTGCACATGATATAGTAAACAATTCTATAGTATAACGCTCCTATTCAAAACATTAAGCTCGTGGCCACCAGCTGTCTTCCAATATGGCATTAATCCGTGAACACAAAAGCTTTTATGAACACAAAAGAATTGGCGCGAATATTTGACGGGTTTTAAATTCGGACAAACATCGCGTGGTTATTATTTGTAAAGACATTTTAATCTAAATAACATGAGACTACTATACTACAAACAAAATGACCGACGGTGGGCTTCTACACATGATATTACAGCACTATAAATGCATTTACAATAAACACGGCGTTTTGTGATAACCATTTGAATTGAAGAAAAAATCCAAGGTCTTTCGCTTCGCACGTAATAAACATACAGACCGCATTTACATTATACTACATTTACACGTTTTAACAAGGTTTCAACAACCATTATGACAATGACACATTTTATTTGTTCTAGAATCACTAAATTATTATACAATATTTATTACAAACATACCTGTTTAATGGCGAAAACAGGGTCCAATCCATCGCCCACACGGAAATTCGAGGCCCGAGACCAAGCGTTTCTCCACCATATATTGTGTAGGTAATAGCTGACTCGCTTGGCATACAAATGGAACACATGATAACTCAATTACGTACATTCAAACATTATTTATTAAATCAAACACGCCATTAACATAGACTATAACACGATAAATAACAGGCGTTGCAAGAATAATCAATAGGTGTGTTCTGCTCCGTGGGAACGATAGACTGGCCACGAATTGAGTGAACGCATCGATTATGTACTCATGCGACTATTCAAGTGATTCTAGAGTTTATACATCAATAAACATTTATAACAAACAGCGTCATAACAATATAGAGATATTCATTTCTTTGTAAGGCGACAAAAAAAGAAACCCTATTCTACAGGCCCGAGCGACCCATTTATTTAGAAAACGGTGAAAAAAATGTGTTCACATGCAAATGAATACCGACCCAAATTTGTTTGGAGCTTGTCAAAATACGACAAGATTTTTTACAAATTTGTTTGATTTTTACGGTCATTTTTAAGAGGAAAAAGTTTTTAAAATTGTGTTTTTAAAAAACACCTGACCGACCGACCCATCCTTAGAGGTCAGTTTGCCCGTAGAAGCTTTAGCTTAAGGGTTATCCATGGTATGTTATCATTTTAAATGTTTTGCTGTATAAATGTATGTATATTTGTAGTTCTAATAGAGTTTATATTTGTATTCTGTGCAATCCTATTTTTGTATAATGTTTTTTTCATTGTCTTAAAACCAATATTTGTAATTTTTTACATATGTAATATACAGCATGTCCCAAGAAAATTGGTCCAAAAACTGGAGAGCCTATCACTGTTTTTTTTATAATGAACAAATGGAAACACTCCCTGCCTACAGTCCAAACAACAAATGCATCGCATGGGTGGATTTTCCCATTAAGTGGAGGGGGAAACAGTTTCTGACATAACTTACTTGAAACACCATGTATAATATAGTTTAATCAGTTCCAAAAGAATTGTGAAGTTTGTAATTTGTCCGTGCACAAAAAGAATACATGTCATTTCGCATATTTATTGGGGAAAGTATGCGTTTGCACATCATAAGCAGATATCAGCAAGCGGTACATGAAGTCAAGTAGGTATTCCATTTGGGCCCGCGGATAAATATTAGCCTCACAATTTGCGCCAATTTGGAACTGATTAAACTATAAAAAGGGTGTGTTGTATTTGCAGGAGATTAAGGACGAAGGAATGCATACATTGTACGCTCATGTAAATTCTCAAGCAATGAAAAAACAAGAAGTTCTTCACATTTTTTTCACACAAATATTGGACCCATTTTTTTTTGGTGGGGGGTGGGGCACTCTTAAGAATTATTTTTCCAGCATTTTTTACCATGAGTATTTTTATTTATTATTTACTTGTGTATGTTGTTATTGTTATATGTTTTACTTGTATAGCATCAGAAGGACACACTGTCATGTCCGAAAAAGCTTGTAGCAATAAACTATTAATACAGGAGGTTATAGTACCCCTGCCTTAATTTTGCTTGTATTATTATTTCCAATATGGATTTTTTTTCTTCTTTTTTCTTCAGATTTATCAGCATTTCCTCCTACATTTTCTTCTTCATATTATTTTTTCAAACCCATGAGGACACATTATGTTATATCAATACACATTCATCATAAGCCATACATTAATCGACTTGTCCAAGAGACTAATACTGTGGTTGTAATGCCAACAAGAATTGCTTTAAAAAGAATA
The DNA here is from genome assembly GCA_035610835.1 of Ophiura sarsii. NCBI lineage: Eukaryota > Metazoa > Echinodermata > Ophiuroidea > Amphilepidida > Ophiuridae > Ophiura > Ophiura sarsii. The sequence goes on along the minus strand of CM069445.1, from coordinate 24,827,315 downwards.
TATTTTTTTAGAATGAAAATAAACTGTCCTCCAGCAGGACATAATCTATTTTCAACCTCTTTTAACCATGATTTTGAAGTAATTTGGAATCATATCGCTCTGTAACTCAGAATATATTAATGATTTATGATCAGAAATGTAAGTCTGCAAGAAAATCTGCTTTCGAAAAAAAAGAAAAAAAGATAAGAGGGCGTCCCATGGAAAAGATCGCATAATATGCCTTTAATGATCTACTGGTGTGTTCCCGATGTGATCAATTCATTACAGTTTGCCAATGATTTTGTCACTTTTAAGTGATTTTGGGACTACTTTAGACCTTAAGCGAGACTATAATTGGCCATACATATACATTACATCTCGGTCATTACACCAACGAATTGAACGAAACAAAGTTTATTTTGTAATGGAAGGAATTGTATTTTACTGCATGGTAAGAAAATACAAAACATAAATTAGTTCTAATATTATTATAGGCCTATATGGTTTTTAGAATTGTATATTTTTTTGGTTATACAGGGCGAGTTAAAAAACTGCAATAGTGGGAAAAAAAACATTTTGTTTTCAAAACCAAAATTTATTTTAAAACGTTTTAAACGTTGCAAGAATGACGTATTTAATCCTAACTTTGTGTGAAAAAATGAAGTCGATCGCATTTTTCATTTGTCTTTTGTGACCCTTTCTGCTGCACAACCAAATTTACCTGTTTGTCCACGAGCACAGTGATTTTCAATTGAAATGGCACACATTGCATTTTCATATTTGAATATCCTGCAAACAAAAATTTGGAAAATATCAGTTTTTTATTAAAACATTATAAGCTTTCACTAGGCGGTCACCCGGGGTTTGTCGGTTCTCAGGTTTGGGCGGTCACCCGGGGTTTATCGGTTTGTATGCATAAAGCCCGATCGGACAAACTTTGACAATTCGAGCCGTTTTATTTTTTCCACGCTTGACTCGTATTCGGGCTTCCCGTCACCGAGTTTAAGCCCGATCGAACAAACTTTGAAAAATCGACCCCTAGACGACCTTTGACCCCGGAAGACCCGACAAACGCTAACCCGTTTTATTTTTGCCACGCTCGCCTCGCATCAAGCATTGTGATCACCAAGTTTAAGCACGATCCGACCAACTTCGAAAAGTTGACCCCTAGATGACCTTTGACCTCGTACGCTCTATTTTTTCCACGCTCGACTCGCATTCGGGCTTCCCGTCCCCGAGTTTAAGCCCGATCGGACAAACTTTGAAAATTCGACCCTTAGACGACCTTTGACCCCGGACGACCCAAGAAAAGCAAAGCCGTTTTATTTTGTCCACGCTCGACTCGTATTCGGGCTTCCCGTCACCGAGTTTAAGCCCGATCGGACAAGGTAAATTGATTATGCTAAACTCACATGTAGACAAGAAAGGATCGATGCATCAAATTCCAATAACATCACAAATTTACTCAAGTTTCCAAATTTGATTGAGAGACACATTTTGTGATCTGATGCATATTTTGGGTATCTCGTGGACAAACGTGTGAAATGGGTGCACTTGTAAAAAGGTTCAACAAAGGCAAACGGAAAATGATATTGACTTCATTTCTTCACACAAATTTAGTAACAAATAAGGTATTCTTATAACGTTTAAAAAAATTCGAACTTAGTTTTTAAAACAAGATGGCTTCTTTCCACCATTGCAGTTTTATTGACTCACCCTGTATGGTAAGAAAATACAAAACACAAATTAGTTCTAATATTATTATAGGCCTATACGGTTTTTAGAATTGTATATTTTTTTGGTTATACAAATGTTCCAAAGGATGTCATTTTGTTGAGAACAATCAAAGTAAGATTTGGAAGCAACACTCATTTCTCCGTGATTTTTCCCCAATCTTCTTCTATTAATAATGAACTTGAGTAGAGTTAGAGAATAAAGGTATTGTTTTTAGACCGTACCCGTGTTATATTGTCTGACCAGGAAAGGTGAGATCTCACCTTTCCTGGTCTGACATAAATGCGGACGATAGTATTACCAAGGAGTTATTATAGTTAACTCCTTGGTATTATTACTTAAGGGGAGACGTCAAAACTCGACCGCCCGTTGACTGCCGGTTACGGGCGGTTCCGCCCGGTTCTTTCAGGTCAAATGTTTTACTGGTATATGAATATTCGCGCATGCAACACTGAACAACCGCCGGTTGACTTAATGCTGTAATCTGACCAATTTACACTATCAATCTGTTACTTTGCGGTCATAATAGCTCTCTCTATAATCGTTCTATAAAAAAAAAACATTCATAGACTTTCGGTATTGATTTAAAAAGTTAATTGAGCTATAAACAGATTGAAAAAGCCAACCCCAGCGAAAATCAATAGCTGTATTGTACTGGTTGTCAACTGGGACTTTTAAGTCTTAAAAGAGCGCATTACTTCAAGATGTTATTGCTCACGTGTGTGACGAGGCACTTTCAACCGGTCGTGTTCACCAGAGTGTTACTATTTGACCTCATTATGTGTGTATATTATAACAGACGACACGTTTTGTGAGAACCGAACGGAACCGGCCGTAACCGGCGGTTGCCGGGCGGTCGAGTTTTGACGTGATCCCTAAGTAGAACAACGACGCCGCAGGCGGAGTTGTTCTACGCAAAAAATAATACTATCGAACGCATTTATGTCAGACAATATAACAAGGGTACGGTCTAAAAACAATACCTTTATTCTCATTCTTAAACAATCATACTTAAGACATTTATCAAAGAAATAAGTACATTTTATTGTCCACATTTGACAACTTTACCCCTGCTAGGATCGAATAATCCACAAACATTCCATCCAATCACAAGCGATGAGTAAACCATGCGTAAGCGTCACGGCGCCGGCGTAAACACAGGACGCTAAAGACGCACTGCAGAAGTGCGTGTTATGAAGCAAACCACGCATTGTGAAGGTCGGGCGCACTGTTAAAATGTAAGCCCCACCTCCCCGTGTTAAGTTGTCTCATCTAGATGTCGCGGATTTCTCTGAGAACCAATGAGATTGCTTAAACTTTCTTAGCTGTTTAAGAATATTTTATATAAACCCCACCAAAAACCTCGGATTTTTGTTCTTCTTTCTATCTGCACTTTAAGATTTAACTTTGAGACTTCGCTGTTGCATCACGATATCGCGATAAAATAATATGAATCCAACACTCGGGAGCGGCATAGGCCTAATGTGACGTCATAATTGCTGGCTCCCAATTTTAAATTCGATTTATTCCGTCAAAATAAGCTGTCGGGTTCCAAGGTGTCGGCAATAACTATTTCTCTTTCATCTTTCCGCTACCGAATGTGAGGTTCAAATAATATAGGAGGGTCATTCAGTAAGTTCACTGTAAATACAGTGCTTATGATTTTTAAATCATTGGCATAAGTGTTTAAAAACACTTGCAAGTAAACATAACGTATGTTAAATGCATAAGCACTATTTTTTCGTGTTTATTGCCACTCACAAAAACACAGCAAACTTAATTAATTTCCCATTTTAGGATTAAAACGTATCATGCCTATAATAAATTGCCACTCATGAAAACACAGCCAAACTTAAAAATATTTTCAAATATTATCGCAATTTATTGAAACTTTTCTTTAAAACGTCCTATAGGCCTATATATTGTTTGCTTCATACGATTGCACTGCAAAATATATGATAGTAATTATTATAATTAGTATGCAATGTGTGAGAAAATGCCAAAATTACTGCTTCAGAAGTTCAGAATGTTGAATATTTGCCTTAAAAATGACTAAAACCTAAGGCGGCCCTGGACCCGTACCCCGCTGATGTGCATACGCAGTCACTGCCAACGCGAAGATTTCTAAGTTGCGCGCATCAACGGTCTGACGCTTCACTTCGGGTTTTCTGCATCATGACAGCCACGCAAACCGGGAAATTAATTTGCAAGTGCTAGGAGACCAAGTTTAATATTACACTGTCTTTTAACCATAACCCTAACCCTACCATATACCACAATATACCACGACTGGGCACGTTGGTACCACCTGGCGTGGATGTTTTTCGATGAAAAAATGGACCCAATCCATATAGTTTGCGCAATACACTGCGCAGACTACCGTTGACAGTCGTGGTGTAGTGGGGAATCCTAAGCTTTTAACCATAACCCTAACCCTACCATATACCACAATATACCACGACTGGGCACGTTGGTACCACCTGGCGTGGATGTTTTTCGATGAAAAAATGGACCCAATCCATATAGTTTGCGCAATACACTGCGCAGACTACCGTTGACAGTCGTGGTGTAGTGGTGAATCCTAAGCTCCACATGCTGGAGGTCCCTGGATCAAATCCCGGGGGGGATCGGGGGGATATTTTGGTCGATTTTCCATGTTGAAAAAAAATTCTGAAAAAAAGTGGTGGGTAGAGTTAGGGTTAGGGCCTAAGTTTTGTTAATATAACCCTAACCCTACCATATACCACAATATACCAGACTGGGCACGTTGGTACCACCCGGCGTCGAAGTTTTTCGATGAAAAAATGGACCCAATCCATATTGTTTGCGCAATACACTGCGCAGACTACCGTTGACAGTCGTGGTGTAGTGGGGAATCCTAAGCTCCACATGCTGGAGGTCCCTGGATCAAATCCCGGGGGGATCGGGGGGATATTTTGGTCGATTTTCCATGTTGAAAAAAAATTCTGAAAAAAAGTGGGTGGGGGGGGGGGTAGAGTTAGGGTTAATGTCACTTCTGAATCTTACAAACGGGTGAGTTATCAAATGATTGAAAACCACTATGCGGCCCAGGATAAAAATGTGAAAATGTTTAGTGTGAAAGAAGTCCTGTGTTTTAGATTAGCTGCCATGTGAACTTTTATATAAATATATGTCGGGACACAGAAGAATTTCGGGACATTCAATACAACCTGGTGAATAATCTCCAAATCATTATTACCCGACTTGAAATATTTTCTTTCAAAAATAAGCGGCCAACGAAGATGCCCAAATACATGATGGGTCGTTCTTTGAAAGTGGCCAACGAACTTATGATATGAAGAAGATACCTTTAGTCCGGTAACCAAATAAAGGGTTCAACAAAGAAAGTATACCACTTTGTTTATGTCATTTTGAGTAACATTCAATTTTTGTTGGACCAAACAGGCTAGATGGGCATTTAGATGAATCTTTTAGGCATAATTTGATACCAAATGTTCCCCCTAACAACAAAGATAAACCATGATTAGCACCATTTAAAGAAAATTAGTCACATTTCAAAAGTCACATTTTCAATACACATACGCGGGAAGAAAATACCACATGTTACCTGTTCATAATCAAATAGCCCGCTGGCTCAGGCACAACCCAACAACGCAGTTGCGCTGTGTGATCAATATCCATTTCATTTCCGGTCATTCAAAGTACAACGCACAGCATTTTCTCGCGGCTTGCGTGCGTTGAAAATGTGACTTTTGAAAAGTGACCACTTTTCTTTAAATGGTGCTAATCATGGTTTATCTTTGTTGTTAGGGGGCAAATTTGATATCAAATTATGCCTAAAAGATTCATCTAAATGCCTATCTAGCGGGGTACATGGATGAATCTTTTTGCATTGGAACTATTTTACATGTTTCGATAATACAAACATTAGTGACAGCATCTTTAGACATCCGCACTTCCGGCAAACTTGAGTACGATAATAGTTCCTATTTGTCGGAAAGAATGATACAAATTGGAAATAATTATTAGCATTTTAGTGTCAAATTCGTGTTTTACTTATTCCTTGGAATGTATACTTACATGTTTAAAAAAAGAAAACGCGTGTTTTTAGCCGAAATAACGTCTTGCGGGCCGATTTACACTCGTTGCACGGCAAATTTTCGTTAATCTATATTGCAACATAATATTTCATTTTTGTTTTTTTGCTTTGCTGTTTTGTTTTGTGTTTCCGCTTTGTTTGTTTTGTTTTATTTTTGTTTTTCATGTTTTTTGTGTTTTGTTTTTGTGTTTTTTTATGAGGTTTTTTGCTTTTGTTTCGTTTCGTTTTTGTTTTGTTAATGGTTTGGTTTGCTTTGTTACGTTTTATTTTGTTTTGTAGATGGTTTGTTTTGCTTTGTTTCCGTTTTTGTTTGTTTTGCTTTATGTTAATTTATTTTATTGCTGTTATTGTTTTGTAGTCTGCGTTTTTTGTTGGTTTTTTGCTTTTGCTTTGCTTGTTTTTTTAATATTTATTTTGATTGTTTCCCTTTTGTAACTTGTTGTTTTGTTTCGTTTATGTTTTAACGGGCGTGGACGGTCGAATATGAAATTGAATGTTTAAACAATCAGAATAAGACATTTTTCTCTATTGCAAATTGGGTGGCTCTGAAAAGAGCCGTTTGGGTGTTTTATTCACTGGATGATCTATTTCCTCTTGGGAGCCTTCTTAGCTGCTTTCTTTGGCGATCTCCTTTTAGGCTTGGCTGCTCTCTTTGCTTTCTTCGGTGCAGCTCTCTTCTTTTTGGGGGCAGCCTTCTTCTTTGGGGCAGCCTTGATCTTCTTGGGCTTAGCGGTCTTCTTTGGTGTCGTCCTTTTTCTCGCCTTGGCCTTGTTCTTTCTGGCAGCTCGTTTAGCTTTTGCCGCTGCTGCTCTCTTCGCCTTTGCTGCGACTCGTCTTGCCTTTGCTGCAGCTCTCTTTGCCCTTCTTCTTGCCACAGCTGCCGCTCTACGTTGTGCTGCCGCAGCTCTTCGTGCCCGTGCCTTTTCCGGATCTACTCTCCTGGCACCGAGACGGAATGACCCGCTTGCTCCTTGTCCTTTGACTTGCACGAGACTGCCCTTGGCTACTCCAGTACGGATGGCATTTCTGATGTGAGTATTCATTCTGCTCATGTCGCATTTGTAGTTAGCAGCGATATACTTCTTAATTGCTGCGAGAGAAGAACCGCGTCTTTCCTTCAAAGCTGCAATAGCAGCTTGCACCATAACAGACGATGCCGGATATGCCCTAGGTCTAGCATCTCTCCTAGCCTTCTTTGTTGGTGATTTCCTCGGAGAACCCATGTTTACTACAAATCACTTTTAATTTGAACTCGCAAAAAATAACGAAATTGTGATTATTGTGCGGAAATGCAAACTGTTTTATATTTCAGACAGGATCCTAGAGAGGATCGTACCGTCATCACTACGTGAACTATAGTGCTGATTGGTTAATTGCTCATATCAAACATCCAATACGAGAACTTGTAGAATTTACGCAATATCATTGGTCAAAATGTAACGCGGATGATGAAATGAAGCGTGGATGATATTCACTGCGATCCTATCTTTTTAATACCGCTATATTACTGTTGTGTCGGCCGAAAACTCAAATACTAGTTTTCGAGTCAAATAAACAACATTTTTAAGATCATTGTTCATATCTTATATTCTTATCTATACAGATTTCAAACAGCACTGTCCGTCGAACTTTTACAATTCGTTGGAAATAACTACTTTAATATAGGCTACCGTATATCTCCTGGTATGGGAACTAAAATTAAACACCTAACAAATTACAATAAAACATTGTTTTAAACCCATGATTTTAACGACCTGTAATAGGCCTATGAAATATGGTGGTACAAAAAAGTGAAACAGTCAGCTCTTTTTATAATATGGTGGCTCTGAAAAGAGCCGTTTTTGTTGTTGAATAGCCAAGACTTGTTTACTTCTTCTTGGGCAGCAGGACAGCTTGTATATTTGGAAGTACGCCTCCCTGAGCAATGGTCACTCCGCTCAAGAGTCGGTTCAGCTCTTCGTCGTTGCGGACAGCAAGTTGTAAATGACGTGGATTAATCCTGGTTCTCTTGTTATCGCGGGCTGCGTTGCCAGCCAACTCTAGGATTTCAGCCGTCAAATACTCCATCACTGCAGCTAGATAAACGGGGGCACCGGCACCGACACGGTTTGCATAATTGCCCTTGCGTAGGAAGCGGTGAACACGACCCACGGGGAACTGGAGACCGGCTCTGCTGGAGCGACTCTTGGACTTTCCTGCCTTTGATTTTCCTCCTTTTCCTCGTCCAGACATTTTGCTAAGATTCTACGTACTGATTATATTTAAAAATGAAACTGAGTGAATTTAGACTCACAATGTATTTTATCAACCGTATACCGTGGTTTTATACCTCTCTATTAAAAGGATCCTACTAAGGGAGGATCCTACGATGAAAAAATTGTCACTAATTTATGCAGATTTCACACGGATTGGTTGGCGCGATATTTTGATTAACCAATAACAATAAGCACACATAATATTTACTATCCAAGTCATTTAATTGGTTGATCATGTTACGGCGATTTACACACACATTGCACGGCAAAAATCTGATTCGTTCATCAATTGCGACATAATTATTTTAGAGGCCCGCAAAATACTTTGGTTGGCGCCACAACTGCAACTGTCCAATCACAAGTCATATCAGCGGCCTGAGTATTTTGATTGGCTAAAAGTTATCCGGCGCAGGATCCGAAGCATTATTCCTGGGATCCTTGCGGTCACATAAATAGAGACGAGTTTACGATGCGTGTACTCATATTTTACTGATATCATTCAGTGCACAATATATATCCAACATGCCTCCAAAAAGTCCGCAACGAAGTGGTAAAGGTTCGAAGAGAGCAGGCAGCCCTCGCCGTAAAGGAAAGCGTGCTCCAAGACGTCGCCGTAGACGTGAAAGCTATGGAATCTACATCTACAAGGTGCTGAAGCAGGTTCACCCCGACACTGGTATCTCCAGCCGTGGCATGAGCATCATGAACAGCTTTGTAAATGACATCTTTGAACGTATTGCTGGCGAAGCAGGCCGCCTGGCACAAGTCAACAGACGCCGTACCGTTAGCAGTCGTGAAATTCAGACAGCTGTCCGTCTTCTACTGCCAGGTGAATTAGCCAAGCACGCTGTAAGTGAAGGCACCAAAGCCGTCACCAAGTACACCACCTCTCGGTAGATTCGGCTACCAATTCATTTTAAACGGCTCTTTTCAGAGCCACCATTCTTCCTAAAAAGAGTTGATTATGGTCACTTTGTGTTTTGTTTTAATTAATACAGCGTTGTTCCAATAATTTTGGTCGATGTTTAATGTTGTTTTAAAATCACCCTTTCGCCCTAAATCACTAGTAAAAAAGGTTTTATTGTTGATGTCTCTAGACTGCTTACCTTGTGATCAACATGTACAAAATACGTCCAATGCAACGCTGAAAACGGTGATTTTTGAGTATATTTTACATGTTCTTTACTCACAAACGTCTCACTCTCAATGACTGGAAACATTTTTGTGCGGTTGTTTATGGTGGTAGCCTAGTGATGAAGCGTACTGCGTGCAGAGTGTTTCGCGCCATACGCTGCATATAATTCATGACGCAGTTTGACGACCGAGCACAACGCGTATTTCGCATTATGACGCTAACACACACAGCAACCGTTTGCTTGGCCGGACAACAAACATGAATAATTTGTTGTTTTCTGGCTCAAAATCCATCTCCTGTAAGTTGTTAAAGTAATTCAAACATTTTACTTTTAAATCATTGTCACAATTTATTCTCTTCGTTCTTCGTACCTTTAACTAAGTTTACTCGCATTCCCCACTTTCTTATATTTAAAATATCAAGTTATAAAACATTTTGAATACCAAAACGAAAGGAAAATGTAGCATTAAGTTGCATCGTAAATGAGATACATACAGAAACTTATCGTTTTTTGAACTCGTCGGCTCTCATTGGTTGGTTTTAGGATTCTTGACATTAATGCTGAGCAGGAAATCAACTCTCATTGGTCAATTTTAGGATCCTAGGCTGAGCATGTTTCGTTAAATAATTCTTTGCCAAATCCTTTTATAATTTCATTAACAAATGTTTCCTGGTTTGTAAAGGAAAAGGAGCATTTGTTTGTAAATATTTTTGTTTTGTATTGTATCAGGGCGGTGCCACTGTACACAAACTCCCATTGCCGAGATTGAAGCCTTTCTACGCTTAGATATCTATGCTAAGAGGTACATTGCGCGCCCTCATTATGCAAGAGGTACATCGCGCGTCTCAATGTCCCTTATAAGGACTTTCAGGCTGTCAATCATAGCGTTGTCAAGAGAACACTTCATCCCAAGAGGTACATCGCGCGTACTCACGCCCACATGCCCATATATGGGGAGGCTTCAATTTTGCGATTCGAATGTCCTCTCCCATTATATAAGCTCCCTGATTGTATTTGGTTTGTTTTTGTTTTTGTGTTTTAGCTCTGGTTTTATTTTGTTTTCGGTAGATTTTTGTTTTGTTCTTGTTTTTGTCGTGTGTTTTTTCTTCTATTTTTCCATGCTTTGTGTTTTGGTTCCCGTTTGCTTTGATTTGTTTTGGGTGGTTTTTTAGTTGTTGTTGGTGTGAGGGGTTTTTTGGGGGGTTTTTTGGTGTTGGGTTTTTTTTTGGGGGGGGGGGTTGCTTCGTTTTGATTTGTTTTGTTGATGGTTTGTTTTGATTTGCTTTGTTTTGTTTTGAATTGTTATGTGGATGGTTCGTCTTGTTTTGTTTTGTGGGTGTTTGCTTTGCTGTTTTGTTTGGGTTTTTTCGCTTTGTTTTTTGTATTTGTTTTATTTTGTTTTTCTTTGTTTTTTGTTTTCAGGTTTTTGCTTTTGTTTTGTTTTGTTGATGGTTTGTTTTGCTTTTCTTTGTTTTGTTTTCTTTTGTAGATGGTTTGTTTGCTTTATTTTAGTTTACTTTGTTGCTGTTATTGGTTTTTTGGGGGGGTTGGTTTTTGCTTGCTTTGTTGTTTTGTTATGTTTTGTTCTGTTTTTGTTGTTGTTTTTGGATTTTTTGCTTTTTATTTTGTTACGTTTTGTTTTCATTTGATTTGTTTTTGTTTTATTTTGTCGGTTTTTGTTTTGCTGTTTTGTTTTGTGTTTTCGCTTTGTTTGTGCTTTGTTTTATTTTGTTTTCTTTGCTTTGGTTTTTCTGGTTTTTTGCTATTGTTTCGTTGCGTTTTGTTTTGGTATTGTCGAAGTTTTGTTTTGCTTTTTTTCGTTTTCGTTTTGTATTTTGTAGATGGTTTGCTTTGCTTTGTTTTTGGTTTGTTTTTCTTTATTTTAATTCATTTTGTTGCTGTTGTTGTTTTGTGTGTTTTGGTGTTTTTTGCTTTGCTGTTGTTTTTTTGTTGCTTTGCTTTGCTTTGCTTTGATTTGTTTTGCTCTATTTTTTTGCTTTGTTTTGTTTTGTTTTTTGTTTTGTTAGGTTTTTGTTGGTTTTTGCTTTTCTTTGTTTCGATTTGTTTTGTTTTATTTTTTTTCGTTTTTGTTTTGATTTGTTGTTTTTTTGCTTTGCTGTTTTGTTTTGTGTTTCCGCTTTGTTTGTTTTGTTTTATTTTTGTTTTTCATGTTTTTTGTGTTTTGTTTTTGGGTTTTTTTATGAGGTTTTTTGCTTTTGTTTCGTTTCGTTTTTGTTTTGTTAATGGTTTGGTTTGCTTTGTTACGTTTTATTTTGTTTTGTAGATGGTTTGTTTTGCTTTATTTCCGTTTTTGTTTGTTTTGCTTTATGTTAATTTATTTTATTGCTGTTATTGTTTTGTAGTCTGTGTTTTTTGTTGGTTTTTTGCTTTTGCTTTGCTTGTTTTTTTAATATTTATTTTGATTGTTTCCCTTTTGTAACTTGTTGTTTTGTTTCGTTTATGTTTTAACGGGCGTGGACGGTCGAATATGAAATTGAATGTTTAAACAATCAGAATAAGACATTTTTCTCTATTGCAAATTGGGTGGCTCTGAAAAGAGCCGTTTGGGTGTTTTATTCACTGGATGATCTATTTCCTCTTGGGAGCCTTCTTAGCTGCTTTCTTTGGCGATCTCCTTTTAGGCTTGGCTGCTCTCTTTGCTTTCTTCGGTGCAGCTCTCTTCTTTTTGGGGGCAGCCTTCTTCTTTGGGGCAGCCTTCTTCTTGGGCTTAGCGGTCTTCTTTGGTGTCGTTCTTTTTCTCGCCTTGGCCTTGTTCTTTCTGGCAGCTCGTTTAGCTTTTGCCGCTGTTGCTCTCTTCGCCTTTGCTGCGACTCGTCTTGCCTTTGCTGCAGCTCTCTTTGCCCTTCTTCTTGCCACAGCTGCCGCTCTACGTTGTGCTGCCGCAGCTCTTCGTGCCCGTGCCTTTTCCGGATCTACTCTCCTGGCACCGAGACGGAATGACCCGCTTGCTCCTTGTCCTTTGACTTGCACGAGACTGCCCTTGGCTACTCCAGTACGGATGGCATTTCTGATGTGAGTCTTCATTCTGCTCATGTCGCATTTGTAGTTAGCAGCGATATACTTCTTAATTGCTGCGAGAGAAGAACCGCGTCTTTCCTTCAAAGCTGCAATAGCAGCTTGCACCATAACAGACGATGCCGGATATGCCCTAGGTCTAGCAACTCTCCTAGCCTTCTTTGTTGGTGATTTCCTCGGAGAACCCATGTTTACTACAAATCACTTTTAATTTGAACTCGCAAAAAATAACGAAATTGTGATTATTGTGCGGAAATGCAAACTGTTTTATATTTCAGACAGGATCCTAGAGAGGATCGTACCGTCATCACTACGTGAACTATAGTGCTGATTGGTTAATTGCTCATATCAAACATCCAATACGAGAACTTGTAGAATTTACGCAATATCATTGGTCAAAATGTAACGCGGATGATGAAATGAAGCGTGGATGATATTCACTGCGATCCTATCTTTTTAATACCGCTATATTACTGTTGTGTCGGCCGAAAACTCAAATACTAGTTTTCGAGTCAAATAAACAACATTTTTAAGATCATTGTTCATATCTTATATTCTTATCTATACAGATTTCAAACAGCACTGTCCGTCGAACTTTTACAATTCGTTGGAAATAACTACTTTAATATAGGCTACCGTATATCTCCTGGTATGGGAGCTAAAATTAAACACCTAACAAATTACAATAAAACATTGTTTTAAACCCATGATTTTAACGACCTGTAATAGGCCTATGAAATATGGTGGTACAAAAAAGTGAAACAGTCAGCTCTTTTTATAATATGGTGGCTCTGAAAAGAGCCGTTTTTGTTGTTGAATAGCCAAGACTTGTTTACTTCTTCTTGGGCAGCAGGACAGCTTGTATATTTGGAAGTACGCCTCCCTGAGCAATGGTCACTCCGCTCAAGAGTCGGTTCAGCTCTTCGTCGTTGCGGACAGCAAGTTGTAAATGACGTGGATTAATCCTGGTTCTCTTGTTATCGCGGGCTGCGTTGCCAGCCAACTCTAGGATTTCAGCCGTCAAATACTCCATCACTGCAGCTAGATAAACGGGGGCACCGGCACCGACACGGTTTGCATAATTGCCCTTGCGTAGGAAGCGGTGAACACGACCCACGGGGAACTGGAGACCGGCTCTGCTGGAGCGACTCTTGGACTTTCCTGCCTTTGATTTTCCTCCTTTTCCTCGTCCAGACATTTTGCTAAGATTCTACGTACTGATTATATTTAAAAATGAAACTGAGTGAATTTAGACTCACAATGTATTTTATCAACCGTATACCGTGGTTTTATACCTCTCTATTAAAAGGATCCTACTAAGGGAGGATCCTACGATGAAAAAATTGTCACTAATTTATGCAGATTTCACACGGATTGGTTGGCGCGATATTTTGATTAACCAATAACAATAAGCACACATAATATTTACTATCCAAGTCATTTAATTGGTTGATCATGTTACGGCGATTTACACACCACATTGCACGGCAAAAATCTGATTCGTTCATCAATTGCGACATAATTATTTTAGAGGCCCGCAAAATACTTTGGTTGGCGCCACAACTGCAACTGTCCAATCACAAGTCATATCAGCGGCCTGAGTATTTTGATTGGCTAAAAGTTATCCGGCGCAGGATCCGAAGCATTATTCCTGGGATCCTTGCGGTCACATAAATAGAGACGAGTTTACGATGCGTGTACTCATATTTTACTGATATCATTCAGTGCACAATATATATCCAACATGCCTCCAAAAAGTCCGCAACGAAGTGGTAAAGGTTTGAAGAGAGCAGGCAGCCCTCGCCGTAAAGGAAAGCGTGCTCCAAGACGTCGCCGTAGACGTGAAAGCTATGGAATCTACATCTACAAGGTGCTGAAGCAGGTTCACCCCGACACTGGTATCTCCAGCCGTGGCATGAGCATCATGAACAGCTTTGTAAATGACATCTTTGAACGTATTGCTGGCGAAGCAGGCCGCCTGGCACAAGTCAACAGACGCCGTACCGTTAGCAGTCGTGAAATTCAGACAGCTGTCCGTCTTCTACTGCCAGGTGAATTAGCAAAGCACGCTGTAAGTGAAGGCACCAAAGCCGTCACGAAGTACACCACCTCTCGGTAGATTCGGCTACCAATTCATTTTAAACGGCTCTTTTCAGAGCCACCATTCTTCCTAAAAAGAGTTGATTATGGTCACTTTGTGTTTTGTTTTAATTAATACAGCGTTGTTCCAATAATTTTGGTCGATGTTTAATGTTGTTTTAAAATCACCCTTTCGCCCTAAATCACTAGTAAAAAAGGTTTTATTGTTGATGTCTCTAGACTGCTTACCTTGTGATCAACATGTACAAAATACGTCCAATGCAACGCTGAAAACGGTGATTTTTGAGTATATTTTACATGTTCTTTACTCACAAACGTCTCACTCTCAATGACTGGAAACATTTTTGTGCGGTTGTTTATGGTGGTAGCCTAGTGATGAAGCGTGCAGAGTGTTTCGCGCCATACGCTGCATATAATTCATGACGCAGTTTGACGACCGAGCACAACGCGTATTTCGCATTATGACGCTAACACACACAGCAACCGTTTGCTTGGCCGGACAACAAACATGAATAATTTGTTGTTTTCTGGCTCAAAATCCATCTCCTGTAAGTTGTTAAAGTAATTCAAACATTTTACTTTTAAATAATTGTCACAATTTATTCTCTTCGTTCTTCGTACCTTTAACTAAGTTTACTCGCATTCCCCACTTTCTTATATTTAAAATATCAAGTTATAAAACATTTTGAATATCAAAACGAAAGGAAAATGTAGCATTAAGTTGCATCGTAAATGAGATACATACAGAAACTTATCGTTTTTTGAACTCGTCGGCTCTCATTGGTTGGTTTTAGGATTCTTGACATTAATGCTGAGCAGGAAATCAACTCTCATTGGTCAATTTTAGGATCCTAGGCTGAGCATGTTTCGTTAAATAATTCTTTGCCAAATCCTTTTATAATTTCATCCTGGTTTGTAAAGGAAAAGGAGCATTTGTTTGTAAATATTTTTGTTTTGTATTGTCTTTGGTTTGTTTTTGTTTTTGTGTTTTAGCTCTGGTTTTATTTTGTTTTCGGTAGATTTTTGTTTTGTTCTTGTTTTTGTCGTGTGTTTTTTCTTCTATTTTTCCATGCTTTGTGTTTTGGTTCCCGTTTGCTTTGATTTGTTTTGGGTGGTTTTTTAGTTGTTGTTGGTGTGAGGTTTTTTTTTTTTTTTTTTTTTTTGGTGTTGGGGTGGGGTTTTTTTTTTGGGGGGGGGGGTTGCTTCGTTTTGATTTGTTTTGTTGATGGTTTGTTTTGATTTGCTTTGTTTTGAATTGTTATGTGGATGGTTCGTCTTGTTTTGTTTTGTGGGTGTTTGCTTTGCTGTTTTGTTTGGGGTTTTTTCGCTTCGTTTTTTGTATTTGTTTTATTTTGTTTTTCTTTGTTTTTTGTTTTCAGGTTTTTGCTTTTGTTTTGTTTTGTTTTGTTGATGGTTTGTTTTGCTTTTCTTTGTTTTGTTTTCTTTTGTAGATGGTTTGTTTGCTTTATTTTAGTTTACTTTGTTGCTGTTATTGGTTTTTGGGGGGGGGGGGTTGGTTTTTGCTTGCTTTGTTGTTTTGTTATGTTTTGTTCTGTTTTTGTTGTTGTTTTTGGATTTTTTGCTTTTTATTTTGTTACGTTTTGTTTTCATTTGATTTGTTTTTGTTTTATTTTGTCGGTTTTTGTTTTGCTGTTTTGTTTTGTGTTTTCGCTTTGTTTGTGCTTTGTTTTATTTTGTTTTCTTTGCTTTGGTTTTTCTGGTTTTTGCTATTGTTTCGTTGCGTTTTGTTTTGGTATTGTCGAAGTTTTGTTTTGCTTTTTTTCGTTTTCGTTTTGTATTTTGTAGATGGTTTGCTTTGCTTTGTTTTTGGTTTGTTTTTCTTTAGTTTAATTCATTTTGTTGCTGTTGTTGTTTTGTGTGTTTTGGTGTTTTTTGCTTTGCTGGTTTTTTTTTGTTGCTTTGCTTTGCTTTGATTTGTTTTGTTTGTTTTGCTCTATTTTTTTGCTTTGTTTTGTTTTGTTAGGTTTTTGTTGGTTTTTGCTTTTCTTTGTTTCGATTTGTTTTGTTTTATTTTGTTTTCGTTTTTGTTTTGATTTGTTGTTTTTTTGCTTTGCTGTTTTGTTTTGTGTTTCCGCTTTGTTTGTTTTGTTTTATTTTGTTTTTCATGTTTTTTACTTGTGTTTTGTTTTTGGGTTTTTTTATGAGGTTTTTTGCTTTTGTTTCGTTTTTGTTTTGTTAATGGTTTGTTTTGCTTTTTCTTTGTTACGTTTTATTTTGTTTTGTAGATGGTTTGTTTTGCTTTGTTTCCGTTTTTGTTTGTTTTGCTTTATGTTAATTTATTTAATTGCTGTTATTGTTTTGTAGTCTGTGTTTTTTGTTGGTTTTTTGCTTTTGCTTTGCTTGTTTTTTTAATATTTATTTTGATTGTTTCCCTTTTGTAACTTGTTGTTTTGTTTCGTTTATGTTTTAACGGGCGTGGACGGTCGAATATGAAATTGAATGTTTAAACAATCAGAATAAGACATTTTTCTCTATTGCAAATTGGGTGGCTCTGAAAAGAGCCGTTTGGGTGTTTTATTCACTGGATGATCTATTTCCTCTTGGGAGCCTTCTTAGCTGCTTTCTTTGGCGATCTCCTTTTAGGCTTGGCTGCTCTCTTTGCTTTCTTCGGTGCAGCTCTCTTCTTTTTTGGGGCAGCCTTCTTCTTTGGGGCAGCCTTCTTCTTGGGCTTAGCGGTCTTCTTTGGTGTCGTCCTTTTTCTCGCCTTGGCCTTGTTCTTTCTGGCAGCTCGTTTAGCTTTTGCCGCTGCTGCTCTCTTCGCCTTTGCTGCGACTCGTCTTGCCTTTGCTGCAGCTCTCTTTGCCCTTCTTCTTGCCACAGCTGCCGCTCTACGTTGTGCTGCCGCAGCTCTTCGTGCCCGTGCCTTTTCCGGATCTACTCTCCTGGCACCGAGACGGAATGACCCGCTTGCTCCTTGTCCTTTGACTTGCACGAGACTGCCCTTGGCTACTCCAGTACGGATGGCATTTCTGATGTGAGTATTCATTCTGCTCATGTCGCATTTGTAGTTAGCAGCGATATACTTCTTAATTGCTGCGAGAGAAGAACCGCGTCTTTCCTTCAAAGCTGCAATAGCAGCTTGCACCATAACAGACGATGCCGGATATGCCCTAGGTCTAGCAACTCTCCTAGCCTTCTTTGTTGGTGATTTCCTCGGAGAACCCATGTTTACTACAAATCACTTTTAATTTGAACTCGCAAAAAATAACGAAATTGTGATTATTGTGCGGAAATGCAAACTGTTTTATATTTCAGACAGGATCCTAGAGAGGATCGTACCGTCATCACTACGTGAACTATAGTGCTGATTGGTTAATTGCTCATATCAAACATCCAATACGAGAACTTGTAGAATTTACGCAATATCATTGGTCAAAATGTAACGCGAATGATGAAATGAAGCGTGGATGATATTCACTGCGATCCTATCTTTTTAATACCGCTATATTACTGTTGTGTCGGCCGAAAACTCAAATACTAGTTTTCGAGTCAAATAAACAACATTTTTAAGATCATTGTTCATATCTTATTCTTATCTATACAGATTTCAAACAGCACTGTCCGTCGAACTATTACAATTCGTTGGAAATAACTACTTTAATATAGGCTACCGTATATCTCCTGGTATGGGAGCTAAAATTAAACACCTAACAAATTACAATAAAACATTGTTTTAAACCCATGATTTTAACGACCTGTAATAGGCCTATGAAATATGGTGGTACAAAAAAGTGAAACAGTCAGCTCTTTTTATAATATGGTGGCTCTGAAAAGAGCCGTTTTTGTTGTTGAATAGCCAAGACTTGTTTACTTCTTCTTGGGCAGCAGGACAGCTTGTATATTTGGAAGTACGCCTCCCTGAGCAATGGTCACTCCGCTCAAGAGTCGGTTCAGTTCTTCGTCGTTGCGGACAGCAAGTTGTAAATGACGTGGATTAATCCTGGTTCTCTTGTTATCGCGGGCTGCGTTGCCAGCCAACTCTAGGATTTCAGCCGTCAAATACTCCATCACTGCAGCTAGATAAACGGGGGCACCGGCACCGACACGGTTTGCATAATTGCCCTTGCGTAGGAAGCGGTGAACACGACCCACGGGGAACTGGAGACCGGCTCTGCTGGAGCGACTCTTGGACTTTCCTGCCTTTGATTTTCCTCCTTTTCCTCGTCCAGACATTTTGCTAAGATTCTACGTACTGATTATATTTAAAAATGAAACTGAGTGAATTTAGACTCACAATGTATTTTATCAACCGTATACCGTGGTTTTATACCTCTCTATTAAAAGGATCCTACTAAGGGAGGATCCTACGATGAAAAAATTGTCACTAATTTATGCAGATTTCACACGGATTGGTTGGCGCGATATTTTGATTAACCAATAACAATAAGCACACATAATATTTACTATCCAAGTCATTTAATTGGTTGATCATGTTACGGCGATTTACACACACATTGCACGGCAAAAATCTGATTCGTTCATCAATTGCGAAATAATTATTTTAGAGGCCCGCAAAATACTTTGGTTGGCGCCACAACTGCAACTGTCCAATCACAAGTCATATCAGCGGCCTGAGTATTTTGATTGGCTAAAAGTTATCCGGCGCAGGATCCGAAGCATTATTCCTGGGATCCTTGCGGTCACATAAATAGAGACGAGTTTACGATGCGTGTACTCATATTTTACTGATATCATTCAGTGCACAATATATATCCAACATGCCTCCAAAAAGTCCGCAACGAAGTGGTAAAGGTTCGAAGAGAGCAGGCAGCCCTCGCCGTAAAGGAAAGCGTGCTCCAAGACGTCGCCGTAGACGTGAAAGCTATGGAATCTACATCTACAAGGTGCTGAAGCAGGTTCACCCCGACACTGGTATCTCCAGCCGTGGCATGAGCATCATGAACAGCTTTGTAAATGACATCTTTGAACGTATTGCTGGCGAAGCAGGCCGCCTGGCACAAGTCAACAGACGCCGTACCGTTAGCAGTCGTGAAATTCAGACAGCTGTCCGTCTTCTACTGCCAGGTGAATTAGCCAAGCACGCTGTAAGTGAAGGCACCAAAGCCGTCACCAAGTACACCACCTCTCGGTAGATTCGGCTACCAATTCATTTTAAACGGCTCTTTTCAGAGCCACCATTCTTCCTAAAAAGAGTTGATTATGGTCACTTTGTGTTTTGTTTTAATTAATACAGCGTTGTTCCAATAATTTTGGTCGATGTTTAATGTTGTTTTAAAATCACCCTTTCGCCCTAAATCACTAGTAAAAAAGGTTTTATTGTTGATGTCTCTAGACTGCTTACCTTGTGATCAACATGTACAAAATACGTCCAATGCAACGCTGAAAACGGTGATTTTTGAGTATATTTTACATGTTCTTTACTCACAAACGTCTCACTCTCAATGACTGGAAACATTTTTGTGCGGTTGTTTATGGTGGTAGCCTAGTGATGAAGCGTGCAGAGTGTTTCGCGCCATACGCTGCATATAATTCATGACGCAGTTTGACGACCGAGCACAACGCGTATTTCGCATTATGACGCTAACACACACAGCAACCGTTTGCTTGGCCGGACAACAAACATGAATAATTTGTTGTTTTCTGGCTCAAAATCCATCTCCTGTAAGTTGTTAAAGTAATTCAAACATTTTACTTTTAAATAATTGTCACAATTTATTCTCTTCGTTCTTCGTACCTTTAACTAAGTTTACTCGCATTCCCCACTTTCTTATATTTAAAATATCAAGTTATAAAACATTTTGAATATCAAAACGAAAGGAAAATGTAGCATTAAGTTGCATCGTAAATGAGATACATACAGAAACTTATCGTTTTTTGAACTCGTCGGCTCTCATTGGTTGGTTTTAGGATTCTTGACATTAATGCTGAGCAGGAAATCAACTCTCATTGGTCAATTTTAGGATCCTAGGCTGAGCATGTTTCGTTAAATAATTCTTTGCCAAATCCTTTTATAATTTCATTAACAAATGTTTCCTGGTTTGTAAAGGAAAAGGAGCATTTGTTTGTAAATATTTTTGTATTGTCTTTGGTTTGTTTTTGTTTTTGTGTTTTAGCTCTGGTTTTATTTTGTTTTCGGTAGATTTTTGTTTTGTTCTTGTTTTTGTCGTGTGTTTTTTCTTCTATTTTTCCATGCTTTGTGTTTTGGTTCCCGTTTGCTTTGATTTGTTTTGGGTGGTTTTTTAGTTGTTGTTGGTGTGAGGTTTTTTTTTTTTTTTTTTTTTTTGGTGTTGGGGTGGGGTTTTTTTTTTGGGGGGGGGGGGGGGTTGCTTCGTTTTGATTTGTTTTGTTGATGGTTTGTTTTGATTTGCTTTGTTTTGAATTGTTATGTGGATGGTTCGTCTTGTTTTGTTTTGTGGGTGTTTGCTTTGCTGTTTTGTTTGGGGTTTTTTCGCTTCGTTTTTTGTATTTGTTTTATTTTGTTTTTCTTTGTTTTTTGTTTTCAGGTTTTTGCTTTTGTTTTGTTTTGTTTTGTTGATGGTTTGTTTTGCTTTTCTTTGTTTTGTTTTCTTTTGTAGATGGTTTGTTTGCTTTATTTTAGTTTACTTTGTTGCTGTTATTGGTTTTTTTGGGGGGGGGTTGTTTTTGCTTGCTTTGTTGTTTTGTTATGTTTTGTTCTGTTTTTGTTGTTGTTTTTGGATTTTTTGCTTTTTATTTTGTTACGTTTTGTTTTCATTTGATTTGTTTTTGTTTTATTTTGTCGGTTTTTGTTTTGCTGTTTTGTTTTGTGTTTTCGCTTTGTTTGTGCTTTGTTTTATTTTGTTTTCTTTGCTTTGGTTTTTCTGGTTTTTGCTATTGTTTCGTTGCGTTTTGTTTTGGTATTGTCGAAGTTTTGTTTTGCTTTTTTTTCGTTTTCGTTTTGTATTTTGTAGATGGTTTGCTTTGCTTTGTTTTTGGTTTGTTTTTCTTTAGTTTAATTCATTTTGTTGCTGTTGTTGTTTTGTGTGTTTTGGTGTTTTTTGCTTTGCTGGTTTTTTTTGTTGCTTTGCTTTGCTTTGATTTGTTTTGTTTGTTTTGCTCTATTTTTTTGCTTTGTTTTGTTTTGTTAGGTTTTTGTTGGTTTTTGCTTTTCTTTGTTTCGATTTGTTTTGTTTTATTTTGTTTTCGTTTTTGTTTTGATTTGTTGTTTTTTTGCTTTGCTGTTTTGTTTTGTGTTTCCGCTTTGTTTGTTTTGTTTTATTTTGTTTTTCATGTTTTTTACTTGTGTTTTGTTTTTGGGTTTTTTTATGAGGTTTTTTGCTTTTGTTTCGTTTTTGTTTTGTTAATGGTTTGTTTTGCTTTTTCTTTGTTACGTTTTATTTTGTTTTGTAGATGGTTTGTTTTGCTTTGTTTCCGTTTTTGTTTGTTTTGCTTTATGTTAATTTATTTAATTGCTGTTATTGTTTTGTAGTCTGTGTTTTTTGTTGGTTTTTTGCTTTTGCTTTGCTTGTTTTTTTAATATTTATTTTGATTGTTTCCCTTTTGTAACTTGTTGTTTTGTTTCGTTTATGTTTTAACGGGCGTGGACGGTCGAATATGAAATTGAATGTTTAAACAATCAGAATAAGACATTTTTCTCTATTGCAAATTGGGTGGCTCTGAAAAGAGCCGTTTGGGTGTTTTATTCACTGGATGATCTATTTCCTCTTGGGAGCCTTCTTAGCTGCTTTCTTTGGCGATCTCCTTTTAGGCTTGGCTGCTCTCTTTGCTTTCTTCGGTGCAGCTCTCTTCTTTTTTGGGGCAGCCTTCTTCTTTGGGGCAGCCTTCTTCTTGGGTTTAGCGGTCTTCTTTGGTGTCGTCCTTTTTCTCGCCTTGGCCTTGTTCTTTCTGGCAGCTCGTTTAGCTTTTGCCGCTGCTGCTCTCTTCGCCTTTGCTGCGACTCGTCTTGCCTTTGCTGCAGCTCTCTTTGCCCTTCTTCTTGCCACAGCTGCCGCTCTACGTTGTGCTGCCGCAGCTCTTCGTGCCCGTGCCTTTTCCGGATCTACTCTCCTGGCACCGAGACGGAATGACCCGCTTGCTCCTTGTCCTTTGACTTGCACGAGACTGCCCTTGGCTACTCCAGTACGGATGGCATTTCTGATGTGAGTATTCATTCTGCTCATGTCGCATTTGTAGTTAGCAGCGATATACTTCTTAATTGCTGCGAGAGAAGAACCGCGTCTTTCCTTCAAAGCTGCAATAGCAGCTTGCACCATAACAGACGATGCCGGATATGCCCTAGGTCTAGCAACTCTCCTAGCCTTCTTTGTTGGTGATTTCCTCGGAGAACCCATGTTTACTACAAATCACTTTTAATTTGAACTCGCAAAAAATAACGAAATTGTGATTATTGTGCGGAAATGCAAACTGTTTTATATTTCAGACAGGATCCTAGAGAGGATCGTACCGTCATCACTACGTGAACTATAGTGCTGATTGGTTAATTGCTCATATCAAACATCCAATACGAGAACTTGTAGAATTTACGCAATATCATTGGTCAAAATGTAACGCGAATGATGAAATGAAGCGTGGATGATATTCACTGCGATCCTATCTTTTTAATACCGCTATATTACTGTTGTGTCGGCCGAAAACTCAAATACTAGTTTTCGAGTCAAATAAACAACATTTTTAAGATCATTGTTCATATCTTATTCTTATCTATACAGATTTCAAACAGCACTGTCCGTCGAACTATTACAATTCGTTGGAAATAACTACTTTAATATAGGCTACCGTATATCTCCTGGTATGGGAGCTAAAATTAAACACCTAACAAATTACAATAAAACATTGTTTTAAACCCATGATTTTAACGACCTGTAATAGGCCTATGAAATATGGTGGTACAAAAAAGTGAAACAGTCAGCTCTTTTTATAATATGGTGGCTCTGAAAAGAGCCGTTTTTGTTGTTGAATAGCCAAGACTTGTTTACTTCTTCTTGGGCAGCAGGACAGCTTGTATATTTGGAAGTACGCCTCCCTGAGCAATGGTCACTCCGCTCAAGAGTCGGTTCAGTTCTTCGTCGTTGCGGACAGCAAGTTGTAAATGACGTGGATTAATCCTGGTTCTCTTGTTATCGCGGGCTGCGTTGCCAGCCAACTCTAGGATTTCAGCCGTCAAATACTCCATCACTGCAGCTAGATAAACGGGGGCACCGGCACCGACACGGTTTGCATAATTGCCCTTGCGTAGGAAGCGGTGAACACGACCCACGGGGAACTGGAGACCGGCTCTGCTGGAGCGACTCTTGGACTTTCCTGCCTTTGATTTTCCTCCTTTTCCTCGTCCAGACATTTTGCTAAGATTCTACGTACTGATTATATTTAAAAATGAAACTGAGTGAATTTAGACTCACAATGTATTTTATCAACCGTATACCGTGGTTTTATACCTCTCTATTAAAAGGATCCTACTAAGGGAGGATCCTACGATGAAAAAATTGTCACTAATTTATGCAGATTTCACACGGATTGGTTGGCGCGATATTTTGATTAACCAATAACAATAAGCACACATAATATTTACTATCCAAGTCATTTAATTGGTTGATCATGTTACGGCGATTTACACACACATTGCACGGCAAAAATCTGATTCGTTCATCAATTGCGACATAATTATTTTAGACTTAGAGGCCCGCAAAATACTTTGGTTGGCGCCACAACTGCAACTGTCCAATCACAAGTCATATCAGCGGCCTGAGTATTTTGATTGGCTAAAAGTTATCCGGCGCAGGATCCGAAGCATTATTCCTGGGATCCTTGCGGTCACATAAATAGAGACGAGTTTACGATGCGTGTACTCATATTTTACTGATATCATTCAGTGCACAATATATATCCAACATGCCTCCAAAAAGTCCGCAACGAAGTGGTAAAGGTTCGAAGAGAGCAGGCAGCCCTCGCCGTAAAGGAAAGCGTGCTCCAAGACGTCGCCGTAGACGTGAAAGCTATGGAATCTACATCTACAAGGTGCTGAAGCAGGTTCACCCCGATACTGGTATCTCCAGCCGTGGCATGAGCATCATGAACAGCTTTGTAAATGACATCTTTGAACGTATTGCTGGCGAAGCAGGCCGCCTGGCACAAGTCAACAGACGCCGTACCGTTAGCAGTCGTGAAATTCAGACAGCTGTCCGTCTTCTACTGCCAGGTGAATTAGCCAAGCACGCTGTAAGTGAAGGCACCAAAGCCGTCACAAAGTACACCACCTCTCGGTAGATTCGGCTACCAATTCATTTTAAACGGCTCTTTTCAGAGCCACCATTCTTCCTAAAAAGAGTTGATTATGGTCACTTTGTGTTTTGTTTTAATTAATACAGCGTTGTTCCAATAATTTTGGTCGATGTTTAATGTTGTTTTAAAATCACCCTTTCGCCCTAAATCACTAGTAAAAAAGGTTTTATTGTTGATGTCTCTAGACTGCTTACCTTGTGATCAACATGTACAAAATACGTCCAATGCTACGCTGAAAACGGTGATTTTTGAGTATATTTTACATGTTCTTTACTCACAAACGTCTCACTCTCAATAAGGTTTATCGTAGATAGAAAAAAAGCCATTGATTATCCTATTCTGATGCATTGAGGGTACAAATCTGCTCCGTTTGCGAACCCACAATGCATCAGAATAGGATAATCAATGGCTTTTTTTCTATCTACGATAAACCTTATGACTGGAAACATTTTTGTGCGGTTGTTTATGGTGGTAGCCTAGTGATGAAGCGTACTGCGTGCAGAGTGTTTCGCGCCATACGCTGCATATAATTCATGACGCAGTTTGACGACCGAGCACAACGCGTATTTCGCATTATGACGCTAACACACACAGCAACCGTTTGCTTGGCCGGACAACAAACATGAATAATTTGTTGTTTTCTGGCTCAAAATCCATCTCCTGTAAGTTGTTAAAGTAATTCAAACATTTTACTTTTAAATAATTGTCACAATTTATTCTCTTCGTTCTTCGTACCTTTAACTAAGTTTACTCGCATTCCCCACTTTCTTATATTTAAAATATCAAGTTATAAAACATTTTGAATATCAAAACGAAAGGAAAATGTAGCATTAAGTTGCATCGTAAATGAGATACATACAGAAACTTATCGTTTTTTGAACTCGTCGGCTCTCATTGGTTGGTTTTAGGATTCTTGACATTAATGCTGAGCAGGAAATCAACTCTCATTGGTCAATTTTAGGATCCTAGGCTGAGCATGTTTCGTTAAATAATTCTTTGCCAAATCCTTTTATAATTTCATTAACAAATGTTTCCTGGTTTGTAAAGGAAAAGGAGCATTTGTTTGTAAATATTTTTGTTTTGTATTGTCTTTGGTTTGTTTTTGTTTTTGTGTTTTAGCTCTGGTTTTATTTTGTTTTCGGTAGATTTTTGTTTTGTTCTTGTTTTTGTCGTGTGTTTTTTCTTCTATTTTTCCATGCTTTGTGTTTTGGTTCCCGTTTGCTTTGATTTGTTTTGGGTGGTTTTTTAGTTGTTGTTGGTGTGAGGTTGTTTTTTTTTGTTGTTTTTTTGGTGTTGGGGTGGTTTTTTTTTTTTGGGGGGGGGGGGGTTGCTTCGTTTTGATTTGTTTTGTTGATGGTTTGTTTTGATTTGCTTTGTTTTGAATTGTTATGTGGATGGTTCGTCTTGTTTTGTTTTGTGGGTGTTTGCTTTGCTGTTTTGTTTGGGGTTTTTTCGCTTCGTTTTTTGTATTTGTTTTATTTTGTTTTTCTTTGTTTTTTGTTTTCAGGTTTTTGCTTTTGTTTTGTTTTGTTTTGTTGATGGTTTGTTTTGCTTTTCTTTGTTTTGTTTTCTTTTGTAGATGGTTTGTTTGCTTTATTTTAGTTTACTTTGTTGCTGTTATTGGTTTTTGGGGGGGGGGGGGTTTTGCTTGCTTTGTTGTTTTGTTATGTTTTGTTCTGTTTTTGTTGTTGTTTTTGGATTTTTTGCTTTTTATTTTGTTACGTTTTGTTTTCATTTGATTTGTTTTTGTTTTATTTTGTCGGTTTTTGTTTTGCTGTTTTGTTTTGTGTTTTCGCTTTGTTTGTGCTTTGTTTTATTTTGTTTTCTTTGCTTTGGTTTTTCTGGTTTTTGCTATTGTTTCGTTGCGTTTTGTTTTGGTATTGTCGAAGTTTTGTTTTGCTTTTTTTCGTTTTCGTTTTGTATTTTGTAGATGGTTTGCTTTGCTTTGTTTTTGGTTTGTTTTTCTTTAGTTTAATTCATTTTGTTGCTGTTGTTGTTTTGTGTGTTTTGGTGTTTTTTGCTTTGCTGGGTTTTTTTTGTTGCTTTGCTTTGCTTTGATTTGTTTTGTTTGTTTTGCTCTATTTTTTTGCTTTGTTTTGTTTTGTTAGGTTTTTGTTGGTTTTTGCTTTTCTTTGTTTCGATTTGTTTTGTTTTATTTTGTTTTCGTTTTTGTTTTGATTTGTTGTTTTTTTGCTTTGCTGTTTTGTTTTGTGTTTCCGCTTTGTTTGTTTTGTTTTATTTTGTTTTTCATGTTTTTTACTTGTGTTTTGTTTTTGGGTTTTTTTATGAGGTTTTTTGCTTTTGTTTCGTTTTTGTTTTGTTAATGGTTTGTTTTGCTTTTTCTTTGTTACGTTTTATTTTGTTTTGTAGATGGTTTGTTTTGCTTTGTTTCCGTTTTTGTTTGTTTTGCTTTATGTTAATTTATTTAATTGCTGTTATTGTTTTGTAGTCTGTGTTTTTTGTTGGTTTTTTGCTTTTGCTTTGCTTGTTTTTTTAATATTTATTTTGATTGTTTCCCTTTTGTAACTTGTTGTTTTGTTTCGTTTATGTTTTAACGGGCGTGGACGGTCGAATATGAAATTGAATGTTTAAACAATCAGAATAAGACATTTTTCTCTATTGCAAATTGGGTGGCTCTGAAAAGAGCCGTTTGGGTGTTTTATTCACTGGATGATCTATTTCCTCTTGGGAGCCTTCTTAGCTGCTTTCTTTGGCGATCTCCTTTTAGGCTTGGCTGCTCTCTTTGCTTTCTTCGGTGTAGCTCTCTTCTTTTTTGGGGCAGCCTTCTTCTTTGGGGCAGCCTTCTTCTTGGGCTTAGCGGTCTTCTTTGGTGTCGTCCTTTTTCTCGCCTTGGCCTTGTTCTTTCTGGCAGCTCGTTTAGCTTTTGCCGCTGCTGCTCTCTTCGCCTTTGCTGCGACTCGTCTTGCCTTTGCTGCAGCTCTCTTTGCCCTTCTTCTTGCCACAGCTGCCGCTCTACGTTGTGCTGCCGCAGCTCTTCGTGCCCGTGCCTTTTCCGGATCTACTCTCCTGGCACCGAGACGGAATGACCCGCTTGCTCCTTGTCCTTTGACTTGCACGAGACTGCCCTTGGCTACTCCAGTACGGATGGCATTTCTGATGTGAGTATTCATTCTGCTCATGTCGCATTTGTAGTTAGCAGCGATATACTTCTTAATTGCTGCGAGAGAAGAACCGCGTCTTTCCTTCAAAGCTGCAATAGCAGCTTGCACCATAACAGACGATGCCGGATATGCCCTAGGTCTAGCAACTCTCCTAGCCTTCTTTGTTGGTGATTTCCTCGGAGAACCCATGTTTACTACAAATCACTTTTAATTTGAACTCGCAAAAAATAACGAAATTGTGATTATTGTGCGGAAATGCAAACTGTTTTATATTTCAGACAGGATCCTAGAGAGGATCGTACCGTCATCACTACGTGAACTATAGTGCTGATTGGTTAATTGCTCATATCAAACATCCAATACGAGAACTTGTAGAATTTACGCAATATCATTGGTCAAAATGTAACGCGAATGATGAAATGAAGCGTGGATGATATTCACTGCGATCCTATCTTTTTAATACCGCTATATTACTGTTGTGTCGGCCGAAAACTCAAATACTAGTTTTCGAGTCAAATAAACAACATTTTTAAGATCATTGTTCATATCTTATTCTTATCTATACAGATTTCAAACAGCACTGTCCGTCGAACTATTACAATTCGTTGGAAATAACTACTTTAATATAGGCTACCGTATATCTCCTGGTATGGGAGCTAAAATTAAACACCTAACAAATTACAATAAAACATTGTTTTAAACCCATGATTTTAACGACCTGTAATAGGCCTATGAAATATGGTGGTACAAAAAAGTGAAACAGTCAGCTCGTTTTATAATATGGTGGCTCTGAAAAGAGCCGTTTTTGTTGTTGAATAGCCAAGACTTGTTTACTTCTTCTTGGGCAGCAGGACAGCTTGTATATTTGGAAGTACGCCTCCCTGAGCAATGGTCACTCCGCTCAAGAGTCGGTTCAGTTCTTCGTCGTTGCGGACAGCAAGTTGTAAATGACGTGGATTAATCCTGGTTCTCTTGTTATCGCGGGCTGCGTTGCCAGCCAACTCTAGGATTTCAGCCGTCAAATACTCCATCACTGCAGCTAGATAAACGGGGGCACCGGCACCGACACGGTTTGCATAATTGCCCTTGCGTAGGAAGCGGTGAACACGACCCACGGGGAACTGGAGACCGGCTCTGCTGGAGCGACTCTTGGACTTTCCTGCCTTTGATTTTCCTCCTTTTCCTCGTCCAGACATTTTGCTAAGATTCTACGTACTGATTATATTTAAAATGAAACTGAGTGAATTTAGACTCACAATGTATTTTATCAACCGTATACCGTGGTTTTATACCTCTCTATTAAAAGGATCCTACTAAGGGAGGATCCTACGATGAAAAAATTGTCACTAATTTATGCAGATTTCACACGGATTGGTTGGCGCGATATTTTGATTAACCAATAACAATAAGCACACATAATATTTACTATCCAAGTCATTTAATTGGTTGATCATGTTACGGCGATTTACACACACATTGCACGGCAAAAATTATGCTGGTTCCCTGCACCCTGGATCCCCGGCCCAACTTATCCATAGGTGCAGGTACGGGCAAATCAATTGCCGGCCGTAACCGTAAGTTCAACACATTGCATTGTCGCTCTGTTATGGCATAAGGTAAATAACGATCAACACACTGTAGCTGAGATACCGCATCGAACGCTGAAGCGTCATTGTCGCGCTGCCATAGATACGGCGCGATGGGGAACGCGCTATGACATGCGTGCATGTGCGTGTGAAGTCCGGCGCTGTGGTTAGCGCCGATACACGTGTAGTTTGTGCCAATCAGCAAATTTGTTATCATTCTAAGCGTGACGCTGGCTTCATCGAATTTATTTGTGGATTTTTTATGGCAGCAAATCAGCTTGGAGTGGAAATCGGCGCGTACCTGCATCTATGGATAAGTTGTGTGGAGCCCATAGATGCAGGGAACCAGCATAGGCAAAAATCTGATTCGTTCATCAATTGCGACATAATTATTTTAGACTTAGAGGCCCGCAAAATACTTTGGTTGGCGCCACAACTGCAACTGTCCAATCACAAGTCATATCAGCGGCCTGAGTATTTTGATTGGCTAAAAGTTATCCGGCGCAGGATCCGAAGCATTATTCCTGGGATCCTTGCGGTCACATAAATAGAGACGAGTTTACGATGCGTGTACTCATATTTTACTGATATCATTCAGTGCACAATATATATCCAACATGCCTCCAAAAAGTCCGCAACGAAGTGGTAAAGGTTCGAAGAGAGCAGGCAGCCCTCGCCGTAAAGGAAAGCGTGCTCCAAGACGTCGCCGTAGACGTGAAAGCTATGGAATCTACATCTACAAGGTGCTGAAGCAGGTTCACCCCGATACTGGTATCTCCAGCCGTGGCATGAGCATCATGAACAGCTTTGTAAATGACATCTTTGAACGTATTGCTGGCGAAGCAGGCCGCCTGGCACAAGTCAACAGACGCCGTACCATTAGCAGTCGTGAAATTCAGACAGCTGTCCGTCTTCTACTGCCAGGTGAATTAGCCAAGCACGCTGTAAGTGAAGGCACCAAAGCCGTCACAAAGTACACCACCTCTCGGTAGATTCGGCTACCAATTCATTTTAAACGGCTCTTTTCAGAGCCACCATTCTTCCTAAAAAGAGTTGATTATGGTCACTTTGTGTTTTGTTTTAATTAATACAGCGTTGTTCCAATAATTTTGGTCGATGTTTAATGTTGTTTTAAAATCACCCTTTCGCCCTAAATCACTAGTAAAAAAGGTTTTATTGTTGATGTCTCTAGACTGCTTACCTTGTGATCAACATGTACAAAATACGTCCAATGCTACGCTGAAAACGGTGATTTTTGAGTATATTTTACATGTTCTTTACTAGCAAACGTCTCACTCTCAATAAGGTTTATCGTAGATAGAAAAAAAGCCATTGATTATCCTATTCTGATGCATTGAGGGTACAAATCTGCTCCGTTTGCGAACCCACAATGCATCAGAATAGGATAATCAATGGCTTTTTTTCTATCTACGATAAACCTTATGACTGGAAACATTTTTGTGCGGTTGTTTATGGTGGTAGCCTAGTGATGAAGCGTACTGCGTGCAGAGTGTTTCGCGCCATACGCTGCATATAATTCATGACGCAGTTTGACGACCGAGCACAACGCGTATTACGCATTATGACGCTAACACACACAGCAACCGTTTGCTTGGCCGGACAACAAACATGAATAATTTGTTGTTTTCTGGCTCAAAATCCATCTCCTGTAAGTTGTTAAAGTAATTCAAACATTTTACTTTTAAATAATTGTCACAATTTATTCTCTTCGTTCTTCGTACCTTTAACTAAGTTTACTCGCATTCCCCACTTTCTTATATTTAAAATATCAAGTTATAAAACATTTTGAATATCAAAACGAAAGGAAAATGTAGCATTAAGTTGCATCGTAAATGAGATACATACAGAAACTTATCGTTTTTTGAACTCGTCGGCTCTCATTGGTTGGTTTTAGGATTCTTGACATTAATGCTGAGCAGGAAATCAACTCTCATTGGTCAATTTTAGGATCCTAGGCTGAGCATGTTTCGTTAAATAATTCTTTGCCAAATCCTTTTATAATTTCATTAACAAATGTTTCCTGGTTTGTAAAGGAAAAGGAGCATTTGTTTGTAAATATTTTTGTTTTGTATTGTCTTTGGTTTGTTTTTGTTTTTGTGTTTTAGCTCTGGTTTTATTTTGTTTTCGGTAGATTTTTGTTTTGTTCTTGTTTTTGTCGTGTGTTTTTTCTTCTATTTTTCCATGCTTTGTGTTTTGGTTCCCGTTTGCTTTGATTTGTTTTGGGTGGTTTTTTAGTTGTTGTTGGTGTGAGGTTTTTTTTTTTTTTTTTTTTTTTGGTGTTGGGGTGGGTTTTTTTTTTTTGGGGGGGGGGGGGTTGCTTCGTTTTGATTTGTTTTGTTGATGGTTTGTTTTGATTTGCTTTGTTTTGAATTGTTATGTGGATGGTTCGTCTTGTTTTGTTTTGTGGGTGTTTGCTTTGCTGTTTTGTTTGGGGTTTTTTCGCTTCGTTTTTTGTATTTGTTTTATTTTGTTTTTCTTTGTTTTTTGTTTTCAGGTTTTTGCTTTTGTTTTGTTTTGTTTTGTTGATGGTTTGTTTTGCTTTTCTTTGTTTTGTTTTCTTTTGTAGATGGTTTGTTTGCTTTATTTTAGTTTACTTTGTTGCTGTTATTGGTTTTTTTTGGGGGGGTTGGTTTTTGCTTGCTTTGTTGTTTTGTTATGTTTTGTTCTGTTTTTGTTGTTGTTTTTGGATTTTTTGCTTTTTATTTTGTTACGTTTTGTTTTCATTTGATTTGTTTTTGTTTTATTTTGTCGGTTTTTGTTTTGCTGTTTTGTTTTGTGTTTTCGCTTTGTTTGTGCTTTGTTTTATTTTGTTTTCTTTGCTTTGGTTTTTCTGGTTTTTGCTATTGTTTCGTTGCGTTTTGTTTTGGTATTGTCGAAGTTTTGTTTTGCTTTTTTTCGTTTTCGTTTTGTATTTTGTAGATGGTTTGCTTTGCTTTGTTTTTGGTTTGTTTTTCTTTAGTTTAATTCATTTTGTTGCTGTTGTTGTTTTGTGTGTTTTGGTGTTTTTTGCTTTGCTGGTTTTTTTTTGTTGCTTTGCTTTGCTTTGATTTGTTTTGTTTGTTTTGCTCTATTTTTTTGCTTTGTTTTGTTTTGTTAGGTTTTTGTTGGTTTTTGCTTTTCTTTGTTTCGATTTGTTTTGTTTTATTTTGTTTTCGTTTTTGTTTTGATTTGTTGTTTTTTTGCTTTGCTGTTTTGTTTTGTGTTTCCGCTTTGTTTGTTTTGTTTTATTTTGTTTTTCATGTTTTTTACTTGTGTTTTGTTTTTGGGTTTTTTTATGAGGTTTTTTGCTTTTGTTTCGTTTTTGTTTTGTTAATGGTTTGTTTTGCTTTTTCTTTGTTACGTTTTATTTTGTTTTGTAGATGGTTTGTTTTGCTTTGTTTCCGTTTTTGTTTGTTTTGCTTTATGTTAATTTATTTAATTGCTGTTATTGTTTTGTAGTCTGTGTTTTTTGTTGGTTTTTTGCTTTTGCTTTGCTTGTTTTTTTAATATTTATTTTGATTGTTTCCCTTTTGTAACTTGTGGTTTTGTTTCGTTTATGTTTTAACGGGCGTGGACGGTCGAATATGAAATTGAATGTTTAAACAATCAGAATAAGACATTTTTCTCTATTGCAAATTGGGTGGCTCTGAAAAGAGCCGTTTGGGTGTTTTATTCACTGGATGATCTATTTCCTCTTGGGAGCCTTCTTAGCTGCTTTCTTTGGCGATCTCCTTTTAGGCTTGGCTGCTCTCTTTGCTTTCTTCGGTGCAGCTCTCTTCTTTTTTGGGGCAGCCTTCTTCTTTGGGGCAGCCTTCTTCTTGGGCTTAGCGGTCTTCTTTGGTGTCGTCCTTTTTCTCGCCTTGGCCTTGTTCT
The DNA here is from genome assembly GCA_035610835.1 of Ophiura sarsii. Taxonomy (NCBI): domain Eukaryota; kingdom Metazoa; phylum Echinodermata; class Ophiuroidea; order Amphilepidida; family Ophiuridae; genus Ophiura; species Ophiura sarsii. The sequence continues at coordinate 24,794,174 of CM069445.1, read as the reverse complement.
TTCTGGCAGCTCGTTTAGCTTTTGCCGCTGCTGCTCTCTTCGCCTTTGCTGCGACTCGTCTTGCCTTTGCTGCAGCTCTCTTTGCCCTTCTTCTTGCCACAGCTGCCGCTCTACGTTGTGCTGCCGCAGCTCTTCGTGCCCGTGCCTTTTCCGGATCTACTCTCCTGGCACCGAGACGGAATGACCCGCTTGCTCCTTGTCCTTTGACTTGCACGAGACTGCCCTTGGCTACTCCAGTACGGATGGCATTTCTGATGTGAGTATTCATTCTGCTCATGTCGCATTTGTAGTTAGCAGCGATATACTTCTTAATTGCTGCGAGAGAAGAACCGCGTCTTTCCTTCAAAGCTGCAATAGCAGCTTGCACCATAACAGACGATGCCGGATATGCCCTAGGTCTAGCAACTCTCCTAGCCTTCTTTGTTGGTGATTTCCTCGGAGAACCCATGTTTACTACAAATCACTTTTAATTTGAACTCGCAAAAAATAACGAAATTGTGATTATTGTGCGGAAATGCAAACTGTTTTATATTTCAGACAGGATCCTAGAGAGGATCGTACCGTCATCACTACGTGAACTATAGTGCTGATTGGTTAATTGCTCATATCAAACATCCAATACGAGAACTTGTAGAATTTACGCAATATCATTGGTCAAAATGTAACGCGAATGATGAAATGAAGCGTGGATGATATTCACTGCGATCCTATCTTTTTAATACCGCTATATTACTGTTGTGTCGGCCGAAAACTCAAATACTAGTTTTCGAGTCAAATAAACAACATTTTTAAGATCATTGTTCATATCTTATTCTTATCTATACAGATTTCAAACAGCACTGTCCGTCGAACTATTACAATTCGTTGGAAATAACTACTTTAATATAGGCTACCGTATATCTCCTGGTATGGGAGCTAAAATTAAACACCTAACAAATTACAATAAAACATTGTTTTAAACCCATGATTTTAACGACCTGTAATAGGCCTATGAAATATGGTGGTACAAAAAAGTGAAACAGTCAGCTCTTTTTATAATATGGTGGCTCTGAAAAGAGCCGTTTTTGTTGTTGAATAGCCAAGACTTGTTTACTTCTTCTTGGGCAGCAGGACAGCTTGTATATTTGGAAGTACGCCTCCCTGAGCAATGGTCACTCCGCTCAAGAGTCGGTTCAGTTCTTCGTCGTTGCGGACAGCAAGTTGTAAATGACGTGGATTAATCCTGGTTCTCTTGTTATCGCGGGCTGCGTTGCCAGCCAACTCTAGGATTTCAGCCGTCAAATACTCCATCACTGCAGCTAGATAAACGGGGGCACCGGCACCGACACGGTTTGCATAATTGCCCTTGCGTAGGAAGCGGTGAACACGACCCACGGGGAACTGGAGACCGGCTCTGCTGGAGCGACTCTTGGACTTTCCTGCCTTTGATTTTCCTCCTTTTCCTCGTCCAGACATTTTGCTAAGATTCTACGTACTGATTATATTTAAAAATGAAACTGAGTGAATTTAGACTCACAATGTATTTTATCAACCGTATACCGTGGTTTTATACCTCTCTATTAAAAGGATCCTACTAAGGGAGGATCCTACGATGAAAAAATTGTCACTAATTTATGCAGATTTCACACGGATTGGTTGGCGCGATATTTTGATTAACCAATAACAATAAGCACACATAATATTTACTATCCAAGTCATTTAATTGGTTGATCATGTTACGGCGATTTACACACACATTGCACGGCAAAAATCTGATTCGTTCATCAATTGCGACATAATTATTTTAGACTTAGAGGCCCGCAAAATACTTTGGTTGGCGCCACAACTGCAACTGTCCAATCACAAGTCATATCAGCGGCCTGAGTATTTTGATTGGCTAAAAGTTATCCGGCGCAGGATCCGAAGCATTATTCCTGGGATCCTTGCGGTCACATAAATAGAGACGAGTTTACGATGCGTGTACTCATATTTTACTGATATCATTCAGTGCACAATATATATCCAACATGCCTCCAAAAAGTCCGCAACGAAGTGGTAAAGGTTCGAAGAGAGCAGGCAGCCCTCGCCGTAAAGGAAAGCGTGCTCCAAGACGTCGCCGTAGACGTGAAAGCTAATCTACATCTACAAGGTGCTGAAGCAGGTTCACCCCGATACTGGTATCTCCAGCCGTGGCATGAGCATCATGAACAGCTTTGTAAATGACATCTTTGAACGTATTGCTGGCGAAGCAGGCCGCCTGGCACAAGTCAACAGACGCCGTACCGTTAGCAGTCGTGAAATTCAGACAGCTGTCCGTCTTCTACTGCCAGGTGAATTAGCCAAGCACGCTGTAAGTGAAGGCACCAAAGCCGTCACAAAGTACACCACCTCTCGGTAGATTCGGCTACCAATTCATTTTAAACGGCTCTTTTCAGAGCCACCATTCTTCCTAAAAAGAGTTGATTATGGTCACTTTGTGTTTTGTTTTAATTAATACAGCGTTGTTCCAATAATTTTGGTCGATGTTTAATGTTGTTTTAAAATCACCCTTTCGCCCTAAATCACTAGTAAAAAAGGTTTTATTGTTGATGTCTCTAGACTGCTTACCTTGTGATCAACATGTACAAAATACGTCCAATGCAACGCTGAAAACGGTGATTTTTGAGTATATTTTACATGTTCTTTACTCACAAACGTCTCACTCTCAATGACTGGAAACATTTATGTGCGGTTGTTTATGGTGGTAGCCTAGTGATGAAGCGTACTGCGTGTAGAGTGTTTCGCGCCATACGCTGCATATAATTCATGACGCAGTTTGACGACCGAGCACAACGCGTATTTCGCATTATGACGCTAACACACACAGCAACCGTTTGCTTGGCCGGACAACAAACATGAATAATTTGTTGTTTTCTGGCTCAAAATCCATCTCCTGTAAGTTGTTAAAGTAATTCAAACATTTTACTTTTAAATAATTGTCACAATTTATTCTCTTCGTTCTTCGTACCTTTAACTAAGTTTACTCGCATTCCCCACTTTCTTATATTTAAAATATCAAGTTATAAAACATTTTGAATATCAAAACGAAAGGAAAATGTAGCATTAAGTTGCATCGTAAATGAGATACATACAGAAACTTATCGTTTTTTGAACTCGTCGGCTCTCATTGGTTGGTTTAAGGATTCTTGACATTAATGCTGAGCAGGAAATCAACTCTCATTGGTCAATTCTACTTGCGCGCAATGGGCCCACGTCACATGAGGTTGAGCCAGGGATACTATTAATTTTGGGATAGGAAAGTCCTATACTAACGTACGTAGCGAAAACGGACCCTTTTGCATATTTGAATAAATTATAGTAATCGTCCGGAATGCGTCCGTGACCGGCGTTTAACGCGTTTAACAATGTTTAACCAGGTTTAACGACAGGTTAAACGGCATGTTAGTCAGCATAGGTTTGGGGGCGCTGTAGATTTAAACAGACGACGGTGGCCACGCGAAACCTAAATTTTGAATTCGTAGTGAATAACACGTAATCGCGAATTTTAAACTATCATTTTGACAAATACATCATAATTAAAAGGATTTTTATCGTTAACCGGGCGATGACTGTTAAAAATAATTCAAAATGGTGCACTCCCGTTGCCAAATTGGGTCGTCTGAGAGACGCGTGGCCAGCGTTGCGTCGTCTGCTACAATCATCACGCCTGATCGGTATAGCGCCCCCAATTCTATGCTGACTAAGTTCAATTTAAAAGTGGACCCGATCGGCAAGCTCAGTGACATACCCCTGGTTGAGCTCGCGTAAAGTACGCCTGCTCAACCTCACCCCAAAACGGTCCCGTGGATCCATAGACTAATTACTTAGAGACTGCTCATTCCGCATTCCAACACACACAGCGCACTGAAGCCGCGTGTTCCCTGACGACAGTCAATCTCCCATGACGACAGTCAATCACCCATGACGACGGTCAATTCTTCTGGCGCAGCTTGTGCGTTGAGTGCGTATGATTAGCCCGCAGACACACCCGCGTCCGTGGCACAATTAACGGGAGCGCAATCATTACAGTTTGAAGGGAGAGGATTCTCCTTATGGAACCAAAACATGCCACAGTGTTTATTCGTCTTCACACAGTCCTCAAGTGTCATGTCATTACCAGATTACTTGGTCATTGATGAATAAACACTATGGCCAATACCGTCTTTTGTTCCACGCATTTATTATCCGTAAACAACATTTGGCCAAACACTGTATACAACTAGTCTCATCATGTCATGGGTGTATATCTCCGCTTTATTCCGTCAATCAAATGTTCAACTTCACCATCAATGACCACAACCTGATAACAGTTTGGAACAAAAAATGGTCCTTGCAAAAAAACGTTCCTGAAGCCATCTTGTTAAGCTTGAATAATGAAACATTGAAACTAATACATGCAAAGCGTGCACAAATTGTTATTGTTAACGCTAAAAAGGTCCAGTATGTTTTTAACGTCCCTCAATGAAAATTATGGGACGCCGTACTCTCCCTCCCGCCCCCCCCCCCCAACCACTATTTGCCCCGCCTCTGCTCCTACCTTTATTTATTGTTTATTTTAAAGCACTTAAAGAAAAGTAAACATTAGGCCTAACTGTTACATATACGAGTGATTTGTGCAATGACCCATCTGTGATTTAGCGCGGCCTACATTATAATTATACAAACGATCGTATTTAGCACTAATGTAGGTCCACGTTTTTCTTCTGTTAAATAGACAGTATTCAATTAAAATTTGAATTCTTAGAGCAAAAAATATTCAGAGTTTCGTTTGGCCTAAACATTTACCTTTTTACTGTGTAATAGAAAAGCCACAAACAAAGCACATTTTGTGTAACAACTTTACCAAATTTGTAACCAAACACGAACCGATTTTAGTGGCGTTAGATCTACAACAGCAACTTGAACTGCGGCCTATTGAAAAGCACGAAAGGACCATAAAATGCGTTGGCGGCATTCGTGAAACGCTTGCGTTTGTTTCAGATCAACACGCAGGGACGCTACAAGAAAAGGTGACGCACTCAACACGCGCGTAGAGCGACGTTTTTCGGGAAGTGCGTATTTGTTGTTGTCATGGTTCAACTTTTCGTGCTTTGGCTTCAATTTTTAAGCGTCCTGAGCAGCCTCTGCGTGGATCTCTGTTGTGCGCACTACGTCATCTCGACCTCAAGGCTCTGATTGGTTGGTGCTCAAACGTGAGAACTGAAAAATTTATGAGCTTTTCCACGCACCATCGCGCCCCACTGCGTCGGTGGTTATGGCGCAGCGGGAGCACTGCGTTGGTGGATACGGCGCAGCGTGACGATCGTTAAAAAGGCTTCAGTTTAAATTTGACCAATCAGGTGCTTTGGTGTTGTTGGTTGGCAGTATTTTGGGAGTTCAAGCATGCGTGCGCAGCCTGATCGAAGTGCGCCCACGTATGTCGAACTGTGGCCAGGAGATTATGTGCCGTAGGTCCATTGCCATTTTAGAATGAAAGCGAGGCTCTCCCCTCAAAGCGTACGTGCCCAACTGCATCACGCGATGCACAAACCTGCTTGAAACCACGACGCAGTGTGGTGTGAAAGTGCTTGGTGAGGGGAGAGCCTCGCTTTCGGTGGTTCCATCTGTACCAACCATGCAAGTAGCGAATGGAGAAACTATTGAAAACATATGACGTCATCTTAATGCTTGATTTTGATTTGTTGATTGAATTTTTATGCTTATACCGATCTATGTTTGAAGGGCCAAATTGCCGGAAAGGGTTTTTACATGTTCAAAATGATCTGAAGACATTCTTAAAAATGCATGACGTGTCTAAGTGCTGAAACTAGCTTTGAAAATGTATACTTCACCAAAATGCTAAATGTGATTGGTCTTGAATTAGAGCGCTATCAATGTGAACGGAGTTTTTTAATAGGAAACGTAAACCTGTCTTATAGTGGAGTTCTTGATTTAAGAAATCATTGAAAGTATTTTAAAAGTGGACGTCGTCATCTTAATGCTAAAATTTAGATTAATCTGTTATTATTTCAGGTCTAAATTTGAAATTTTCTTACAAACTTTTTTATAACAAGGATGGAAAGCGTTCATCAAAATATCAAACACTTAATAGATTTTTAATGCATAGAAGCTGCAGGATTGAACTAGTATTATAGGAACTAAAGGGTTCAATAAAAGAAAGTATACACTTTGTTTATGTCATTTTGAGTAACATTCAATTTTGGTTTTGACCAAACAGGCTAGATAGGCATTTAGACGAATCTTTTAGGCATCATTTGATACCAAATTTGCCCCTTACAACAAAGATAAACCATGATTAGCACCATTTAAAGAAAATTGGTCACTTTTCAAAAGTCACTATCTAGCCTGTTTGGTCAAAACAAAAATTGAATGTTACTCAAAATGACATAAACAAAGTGTATACTTTCTTCTTTTGTTGAACCCTTTACATCAGAGGCAGTCCAAACATGTGGTATGGTCTGATCGCTGTCCCAATTATGTATTCGTAATGGCGCTCTAATTTCTACCTAAATCTGCGTCAAACATGACCAATAAAAAGGGCTGATACTAAATAAGCGGCAAAAAACAATAGCTAAATTTGGAATCATTGTAAAACTTTAGTTGTTATGGTCAATGCAATGTTAAAATGATAACGGGAATCAACATGAATCCTAATTTCCCATCTTGTTTTTTTGTGTAAAAAGATGACTTCTTTCTACTTTTTTATGAGCTTCACCAATTATTATTACTTTCAAAGTTATTTCCAGTTATAACATTTTTGGTATATGTTTTATGGCATGTTGTCTTTTTTTTGGGGGGGGAGGGGGGCTGTTGATGGAGCGGAAAGTTATTTTGAAGTTTGCTTGCTTGCTTACTAACTTGCTTAAGGCGACCCAAAGTGTCGAACTTCTGTGATGGCCTTCCACACTGGTCTTTCAAGCTTGCAGTTTTTCATGTCCTGCCTTTAGTCCTGAAATTTTGAAGTTTACTGTTATGCAAACATACTGGAAATGTCTATCTCTATTTTAGTTGAGTAATCTCAGAAACTGTATTACATACGTGGGCTAGATAGTGGGGCAGCCAGTGTTCGAGTATGGCGAGGGTTGTCTTTTGTCACACAATAATTCCTATGTGATTGGAAATTGCATACTTGCACAGCATTTTAAGAGTGTGGGATAATATTGGAATACATCCTTGCTACAAAAAGACCCACAACCATGCATAGAAGTGTTCGGGAGTCATGTAAATTTGTTGTCCTGTCATCTATCTATGAGCATGTAAAAAGACACAGATCTCATCTGAGTGAGTAGAAGATAATCACAGGTTTCTTACTGATACTCATTATTGTATCAATGCCATATTAAGTGGTTGTAGTGGCGAGCACCAGTATAAAGTTGACAAAGTAATTGCTTCTAAAAAATGTCAACTGATAAACAAAACCTAACAAATCTATTTTGTATTCTATTCCAAACAGGACTTGACTAAAACGTTTGACTGTACCTGGTCGATGGGGCACCTGGAGAGATCAGAAGAGTCAGAAAGAAAACTTATAGCACAACACATTTCTATTCTTTGCATATCATAATATAAATAAATGTCAACAAACCAAGAACAAATTTTCACAAATTTTCGCACGGTCAAAACAAAATCGCACAGTCACAAAGTCGCACAGTCACAAAGACAGCACAGTAAACAATTAATGGACAATTATGAGCGTTTTCTCTATAACATTTCCGTTTTTTACCAACCTGGTGCATAAATTTGTCGACTAAATGTACAAATTTGCCCACTATGTGTCTATTTGGAATACACCCCCTCCCCACACAAAAAAACCCTCTACCGACAGCCCAGCCCCGACCGGCAGTAGTTTCCCCTACTGATCATTTTTTCCCCGACTGATAGACCAAACTGGGGGGCTAGGGCCCGGGCGTCACTATATTTGTATCAATATTTTTCAACTTTTCCGTGCCGATAAACTAATTAGTCAACATTTTGGTTCCATGTTTTCAATTTCCAATAAAAACTATTTAGTCCTTGGATCGCCGCAAATCAGCTGTCCAAAGCCGTGGGGGGGGGGGGGGGGGGGGGGGGGGTCTTTTACCAAAATCATACGTGGATGTGCCTCCCACGTTTGATTTTGCTAAGAAACATAATTACGTGCATGTGCCTCCCAGACTTTGCAATCGGTAGGCATACCAAACCAAACTTGGAGAAATGTCTACCGATCAATGATATACAATAAACAGAAGGTAAGTAGAAAATTGGGTTCTCAAAAGTGTATTTTAAACATTTGAAATTCGGATATTGGAAATTCAGCGGTTATTGAATATGCCAGGCCTTTTTAGGTGGGGATTAAAAACCCATCTTACAAAGTACAGGTCATTCTATATACCATCAAAGAGGGACCATTAATGACTCAACCTTTTTAATTATCTCCCATCGATATATCAAATTTCGCGAAAAAGCTCAAAACTGGCAGGCACATTATAATACGTATAGGCCTACCACTATTTAGTGAGAACCACCGGGTCCGAAGCTATATTGCTCGAGGTCTTTAAAAATAGATTGTGACAAAACATAAAAACTGGTATTGTCCATTTTTTAGTTTCCAGTAAAGTTAATGATTATATTTAGCGCAAAGTGACCAGGCTCCTCATGTTGCAAGTTACAATGTCATAATAACTTCAAATTATTGACGATAGTGACTGTCTTGAATTTGTTATCCAGCTCCAGCGGTTTTAGGATGCTAATAATTTAGTTACAACGTGGAATGGATTTTCTTTGGTCATATAATCAAAATCCATCCATTATGACATTGAAACCAACGGAGATTAAAAAATCACGGTCGTTCGTGTCCACCATCGTCTGTACTTTCAATATTCGACTCTACAAATGACGTGCTATTCATTGATTCATTGATTGTTAGAACAATGAAGTGTCCAGGGGTTGTTTATACCAGTGCCCATTCATGAATGTATTTGTATGCTATAGTGAATTCATCAAAGAGCGATCTTTGGTGCTCGGATGGGCAGGGTAGATGAGCAAAATAAGATGTGCTGTCTTCTGGCGTATATTCGCTAGTTGTCGAAGGATCCCATTTTATTCCAACCTCCAGTCGAACCTCATCTATAATGTGAATTGAAACAATTAAGCTGCCTTATTCAAAACCACACACCACTGTTCCAATGCATATTATTCTCATCACACGCATGCACATAGCAGCTACGTCTAGTGTACCATTCAAAGAGAGACAAATATCAAACCATTTGCGCATTATCTGAAATCAAAAGGCTTTGAAATCGTCACCTGTGATTTCGGCCTATGAATAGAATAACAAAGCTGAAAAAGATCGAAAGTGATGGACTTTGAACATTTACCATAATCGTCACCTGTGATTTCGGCATATGAATAGAATCACAAAGCTGAAAAAGATCGAAAGTGATGGACTTTTAACATTTTGCATAATGTAGGAGGCCACATTTAATTTTATTTGCTATCTTGTAATGTTTCCAACAGTAAATAATGTTTATTTTCAGGTTGGCCGAGCACTATGAAAACTCTCTCATTGCTTGCGTGGTAGATTTCGATCGCGACAGGAGCATGCGCAGATGCGATTTTTGTGTAAGTGGTCTGTGATTTTGTCAATATTATATTTTTACTGTGATTTGTCGATCTGCATTAAATGCAAAAAGTAACAACGCCCCCGGCTGGACTCGAACCACCAACCTTTCGGTTAACAGCCGAACGCGCTAACCAATTGCGCCACGGAGGTGATTATTACTAGGCTGTTTTGGTTTGTCATGTTCACCCGTACACTTCCCCGTACACTTTCTTGCAAAGTCGGGCATCGTTTTTTCTCAAATGTTGCTTGCATATTGCCTTTGCTGTCGCCTTTAATACATGTGCTGTTACTTGAACTTGGAACCAACGTTTAATTTGAACTGTCTATTTTCAATAAAAAAATACTCCAATACGGGAAAAAAATCAGAAAAGCTCACAGACAACAAATAAGAACATCATTTTACTCGACCTAGAATTTCAATCAACGGATTTCAATCATCGGCAAAACCCGATGATGTGAGTGACGTCATTTAATGAGCTCATTAGCATAATTTATGTCCGTGAAATATACAATAGGCTTTTGGTAGTGCCGAGCCTAATAGTAAAATAAAATGGTTGTAAAATGATATGAAACTCCGTATCCCTATGTTCTGTCTGCTTGTCCGAATCAATCAAAATTTCCTTGTTAAGTATAGAAAGAAACAAATACGCTTACAATGATATGGTATCAATATTGAAAGGTACGATTTTCATTTTCAAACAAATATTTACAATTTGAACGTTGACAAACTAAATAAAGCCTTATTTTCTGACTTGTAAAATGAAAGGTTGTCTTCATCGGGGTCTATCACTCTACATGTATCTGTTCATAGAGGCCTGTAGTGCAGTAGAGCTTAAAAATGGCACCAAATAAGACCATAAACATGTTAAAGATGAGATGCAGCCAGTGCTTAACAAATTGAAAGCATTTTTGAAATGGAGAAATTGGAAAGGAAAGCTACCTGTCTTTGCAACGTCAATTAAACTGACTCTCATGGCACAACTTGGGTTATGATGATAAAAGTAGGTGGGTAACATAATTATTTTTTATTATGGCCGTTTTTCACTCTACTGATTCAATCGATATTTTCGTCAGAAAATAGCCTCCTCTCCCAGTCAATGGAACGGCTGGGTCACGTGATTGGAAGATCGGTCTAAGATGATAGACATGATATTTGTACCCCCCGCAACACGCATACTTATATAATAGTACAATAGTTTCTTGTCCCTCCATTCCGATTGTCCATGGTTAACTCCGCCCTTTTATTCACACACTTGCCTACATCAGTACAATACACAGTTTTCGTCCGAGCAAATTTGTCATTAGCAATTTTGTCATGACGATTATAAAAGCGCAATCTATTCCTCATTATTCTTGAAAATTATCCAGAAAGAACATGTTACGGGGAAATATCCGTCGTCTGGCTCGCCGTGGTGGTGTTCAACGTATTCCTGGTCTGATCTACCAAGAGACCAGTGTGGCCTCATTACTGAAGGTGAGCTAATAAACGCCAAGTTTCAATCGGTCAGTTTTTAATCCCCCCCCTGTTTCTACGCGCGAAAAGTTACCGCTACGTTTATCGATCCTAGTTGATGGGACACGATATTTGACTTTTTGTAAAAACCAAACAATGCCACCGCACCTGAAAAAGATTGCTTCACAATAATGGGCCGTATTCTCGTACTAAACACGGTTTTAGCTTAAAACCGTTTTAACTATTCAACGCGAGTTTATCTCTTTAGACAGGATGTTTAACTAAACACGTTTTTAAACGCGACGAATATCGCCCCCAGAAAAGTCGTTGAACCGTACCATTGTAGGCAATGGTATATATTCAATAATCAGCGAGTCAGATGGGCTACCGTAGAAATGAATGGAATGCATCAAATGTGCGCTTTTATTGTTCCACATAGCAGTGGCGGCTGATGCCCCTTTAGCTACAATTGGTGTTACGCAACTAAAGTGCTCAACAAATGAAAGTCATACACTTTGTTTAGGTCCTTTAGAGTAAATTCCGATTATTTTTTGACCAAAGAGACTAGATAGACATTTGGATGAATCTTTCCGGCACAATTTGATACCAAAGTTGTCACCTAACAACAAAGATAAACCATGATTAGCCCCATTTGAAGAAAATTAGTCACTTTTCAAAAGTCACATTTTCAATACACAACTCGGGAAGAAAAGACCAAAAGAAAGTCATACACTTTGTTTAGGTCCTTTAGAGTAAATTCCGATTATTTTTTGACCAAACAGACTAGATAGACATTTGGATGAATCTTTCCGGCACAATTTGATACCAAAGTTGTCACCTAACAACAAAGATAAACCATGATTAGCCCCATTTGAAGAAAATTAGTCACTTTTCAAAAGTCACATTTTCAATACACTACTCGGGAAGAAAAGACCACATGTTACCTGTTCATAATCAAATACCCCACTCGCGCAGGCAGGACCCAACGCAGTTGCAGTGTGTGATCAATATCCATTTCATTACCGGCCATTCAAGTGCCACGCACAGCATTTTCTCGCGGCTTGCGTGCGTTGAAAATGTGACTTTTGAAAAGTGACTAATTTTCTTTAAATGGGGCTAATCATGGTTTATCTTTGTTGTTAGGTAGCAATTTTGGTATCAAATTGTGCCGGAAAGATTCATCCAAATGTCTATTTGGTCAAAACATAATCGGAAAGTACTTTAAAGGACCTAAACAAAGTGTATGACTTTCTTTTGTTGAGCACTTTATATAGGCAAAACAAAAATCTGTGGTGATGGATTGCTGTATGAAATAGTAGTGAAAGATATTCATCAAGCATGTCACGTAAAGCGAAGCCTGTTTCTCAGACTAAAACGCGAGATGATAAATGGGAAAAGGAGGAAAAACGTGAGCTATTGGTCATCATGCGGCCATTTATGGATATCATAGAAAGTAAGGCCACAGATCCAAATAAGATGAAGAAAAAGAAAGCTGCCTGGGATGAGATATACTCTCAGTTCTGCGCCCTGTTTGGATCTAAAAGACAGCTGGCAAAGATCAAGGTAGCATTCATATTTTGATTATGTATCATGTTTATTATAATGTGTTATAAAATATCAGCCATGGGTAATAAGGAAACGACAGAAACGTATAAGGATAACCAAGGTACCATGTTGATGAAACGTGCTTGCAAAGAACACACTCTAAATTCACTCTAGTAACCACAGTTTTAAAGTTAAAACAATTCAATGTCTGACATTTAGTACAGATTCGGATTTATCCACCTGTTATTCTTCCTGGTTACAGGAATAAAAACCCTTTGAAAGGGAAGTGCTAGTACAAATGAAAGACTTTGATATTTTTGTAGGAAAGCATTTGGTAGAATAATGACATGTAATTGGGTAATCAGAGATTGGCACAAGAGCAGGCAGTGGACGTATTGGCAAATTTGGGCATGATATCAAGTAATGAATATGAAGACAAATTTGCAGTAGTTTGTCCGTACATGTATATAATGTATATGTGAAAATCAGACACAATTAGGCAAGATATCAAAATTGAGCCTTTGTAATTGATTATTGTAGTAGAGATCTTTCGCTTAACAATGGTACTCTTTTTTTAAGCGGAGTTATATCATTTTAAGTTAGTCTTTATGAAAACTCCAAACTGAGATATCATTCTTTAAAGATGTACTTCCAATGTACTAACAATGTACTTTTATTTGTATTTTTTATTTTTCTATTTTTTGGTTTGAATTTTTAATCTGAAACTTTCATATTATATTATATGTTATCAACACTCTGAAAATTAATTATTTACAAGAAATTCCCCAAAAAATCACCTCCAATTAGGGTTTGGGCTATTTCTCAGTTTGGAGCTCTGCCCAATTCGTGAATTAAAAAGAAATTTGGAAGAATTGAAACGGTCATTTGATCTTGTTGTGTGCATTCATTGGCGGCGTAGCCACAGGTAACCCAGCACCAAGGGTCATTCGGGGGGATGCAATTAACAATCCAGGGTTAAAGGGTTTTATATACTTTTGTATCTCCAATTTCAGGGCGTTTCTCGTCGCGGGGGAATCAATACCAATCCTAATTCCTAATCACCTGCAGAGGCTTTGTCCCAGGACCTACCGGGGCCCTTAGGTAGGTGGGCCCTGGCCCCCACGCTACTTTCGTGTCCCCGGGATGAAAAGCCTCCTGGCTACGCCCACATGTCGCAAACAGTTCATGAAATCAACTGACTTCAAAACTCATAAAACGAACGCCTATTTTGTATTTATTTTATAAGCCTACCCAAAGAATGGAAATTAACTACCCGTAAGATTTGTTTGTGCAGTTACAAACGATATCTCCATCTTTGGCAAACACGAGAGCAAACATTTTAGAACCACCCTTTCCATCATGGCTCTATTGATATAAGTGTTGTAAAAATCAACACAGCTTCTCAGAGGTATATTTGCTCAATAGTGAATTAAAAAAGTACAATAGTTTGTAACGGCTTTAGTTGAATAACAGACATAAGGGACGCACCATTTGATTTTCAGGTGGGGGGGGGTCATGGAAGTTGGGGTCGGGCGGATTTTTTTTTTTTTTTGCCACCGAAGTAGGCGGAATTGTTAAGGCGGCAAGATTGGTTTTTTTTAGCAAAGGCGGCACAGGTGTTTTACTGTTTTTCTTTACATTAAGTTGGGTGATTCATCTTTTTTTTTCTCCTGGTTGGTGGGCAATTTTTTTCTTCTTCTTTGATAGTGGGCAAAGGGTTTTTTTAAACTTCCATGCACCCCCCCCCCCCCCCCTGAGTATCTAATGGTGCATCCCTAATGTCTATAGTAGTATGTAGTGTGTACCGGGCTGCTAGATAGAGAGTGATTTTGTCTTGATTGAATTTTGTGGGTGCTGTATTAGATTAATTGAACTATTAATCAAATCCATGTAAAAGTATACCTTTCTGGAAAGGAAATTGATCACAGAATCCAAATTTGGCGTCAAGGAAATGCCTAAATCGCTTGATTATGATGTAAAGACACTAACTTGGGGATGATTGCTTTTGTTTGTAACCTAATCTAATAAAAAAAATTATTTTGACCAAAAAATGCCAAGAAAGGGATTTTTTCCATCTTAATCAAGCAATTTGGGCATTTTTTAATCAAACATATTTTTCTTAGCTTTGTTAAAAAAATGTGGGTCAAAAAAGGTGATTTTTTTGTAATTTTCTCCACACAAAAAAAAATCAACATTTTTGGTCAAAATCGATGCCAACTTTGGATTTTCTGATTCATTTCCTTTCTAAAAATGTATACTTTTATAGACATTTGAGTCATAGTTCAATAATTACAGCACTCACAAAATTCCTAAGTTACTTCCTTGACCCCCCCCCCCCCCATTATTTTGAGAGTGTATTTATTCCCTAGTAATTATACAAGTTAATTTTATGAGAACTGCATTATATATTTCGAAATTTTTATTCATCAGTTTGTTTGCTTCAAGCTCGATATCAATCCTAACCTTAATTTATGAGTGATACTTGTATTTTAATACAGTGTGGACCACTAATTAATAATAATAATAAATAGGAATTCTTAATCATGTATTAAGTCAACCATTTTCTAGCCTTTCCTTAACACTTTCTATGAGGCTAGTTTTACCAGAGAGATGTTACCTATTACACCTCCCTGGTTTTACCATATACAATTTTTTTTGCAAAAACCTTTTCTAAACTTTCAAAGTCTTATCTAAAAAATAGCTGACCTAATACTAGACGTGTTTGTACTAATGTTAATTAATTTCTCATGGTGATTCGAAATATATGATGATGAAAGCCAATAAATTAAATACGTTTGTGAAACATTTTGTGAATCGTATTTTGCGTGTGCATAACCGCGCGCATGGACAGTGTTAATCTATCTAAATACTATTTGTGGCGATTCTGTCTGTCCAATAACTCCGAGTGTATATTCCTGCCCATCTGTCCATGCAATCGCTATGCACAGGGATCTTCGCCCCGCGTAGCAACCAGTGACACGCAACAGTCACGATAATGTCACGCACGGCCCACCACCGAAATTTTGATTTTCTTTAACCCCGGTAGCTACTATTTGGACGCAAATTGTGGCTTACGGACTGTGTGATGACATATGGTCTTCACCCAAAATATTTTCCATTATGGACATAGCTACATTCCTGTATAATTGAAGAGGTTTTTTGCAAAAGGGCCTTTATCCACTTTGGCTCTTATTGAGAAAAAGTCAAAAAAATGTTTCTAAATATTCAAGTTGAGCAATTGAAAAACTGAATGGATTATGAAAGAGGTACACTACATACTAATTGAAATTGAAATGAATTTAAAATGTGCTAGTTTTCAATTTTTTTTAAATCATGTTTACATTTTGTGAAAATTTGGATGTAGGCCCTCTTGCAACAAAACTCCATCTGTTTGTACATAGAGAAGATAATAGCGGGAATTTTGATAGTGTGCCCATGACGATGACCTGTCCTGTCTGTCTTCTCGGACCTTCTGAGCATTTGGAGTTTTAAATTCATCCTTTTTAATTGTAAAGAAGTACGCCTGTCATCCCCATTAAATTTGTCCCGGATTATGCTAATCAAGTTTACAGCACAACAAGAACAGCTAATCAAAATTCCCGCTATTATCTTCACGCTGAATCAGAGAGCTCAATAGGAGTTAATGCAACAATGGAATTGGCACTATGGTCATGTGTTT
Organism: Ophiura sarsii; assembly: GCA_035610835.1. Classification (NCBI taxonomy): domain Eukaryota; kingdom Metazoa; phylum Echinodermata; class Ophiuroidea; order Amphilepidida; family Ophiuridae; genus Ophiura; species Ophiura sarsii. The sequence goes on along the minus strand of CM069445.1, from coordinate 24,777,878 downwards.
TAAGCTCGCCTCCTTTCGCGTTACACACGGATTTTGGCTTTCACGACATGATTTTAACTTTACACATTTATATTTGCTTGTATACCCCCCTGAGGTAGTAAAAGTATATATTTTCTGAAGGGAAATTTCATGAGGAAACCAAATATGCCATTAAAATTATAGTACGACTAAGAACTAAAATGGTATGATCGGAAATGTTCGGAAAAATATCAGAGTTTTTAATTTTTAATTCGAGATCCATATATTTTTTATACCTACCCCTATCATTATTTACTTTACATATTTGAATTCATCATGAAATTACCCATTAGATGATATATAATTGTTAAAGTTACTACGTCGGTATGGTAATTATACCGGCTAGTGAATATCTCCAATTTTTATTTTATATATTTTTAGAATTTTCAAAAATATTTGTTTAAGGATGAACCCTTCCCTGATATAAACTGCATTTCTGAATTCCTCTAGTTACAAGCTTTCCAAAAATGCATACTTTTGCTATCATAGGTTGAAAACTTTTTCTGTTATTGTCATTTTTATAAATCCGGTAAATTGAGGCTGATTATTCATGTTTACTGTGTAGCGAATAGGAAGAAAGCTGATGTTCATTGTCTTATCCATATAATTAATTAGTTGTTACAAATAGTTGACAAGTCTGTTGAACCACATACTTAAAGACTACTAATTATCCTTTAAAATGGGACCAGAATGGTGTTTGTAACATTAGGAGATGACTAGTTATTGTAAAAAGAACAAAACATGGGATTATCCCCATTGAGTTTGTACAGGAAACACCCCTTCCAGAAACACCCCTTCCAGCACCACCCCTGGTCCCCAAACATTAAACAGCTGTATCTCCCATTCTGTATTAGCTATACCAATGCCATTTTGCAGACAGATAGCTCGTTATTAGGGCTTTAAAATGATACCAAATTTGTTGAGATAGCTTTTGTGGTTTTGAAAATATTTGAGGAAATGACAGCATAAAACTAAAAAATGTAACGGCACCACCCTATTGGGAGGCGAGTTCATAACGCGTGACCCTATTCATCTGTAAGCACATACCGCGACAACAATACTTTATCGATTTTAACAAACAAGGTGTCAAAATCACCGTAATTAAATTTTCCGTCTCATGATATTTTCATTTTTAGAATATGAGTAACAATTTTAAAATTATAGGTGCTTTTACAACAGCCGTGTTACTTTTGTTGATGTCTTTAGTTGATAGCTCACATTATTTATCAGTGGTGCTATAAAGAGTTTTAAGATGGACAATAATAGAAACAATGGTGGTTCTTACTTGTAAGCCTCTTTTTTAGCGGTTAAACTGCGTTCTAATGATATCTCGTCTTAACCAAGTCACCTCTGATGTTGTTTGGTGGTAGATCAGCAAGATCTTTATCTTTCTCGTCATCATCACCTGTATCAAATGATAACAAATAATCATTTGCATTTGAAAGTTTTACATGCGTGCACAAATATGGATGGATAGTTTAACCAAAGCAATGTTTGAGAATACACGTGGATTGACCCAGAACGCGTTACATGCAATGTTACTGTTTTTAACTTAAACAATGTTGGCATAACACTTTCCACGCGGCTATTATACAAAACAGAATTTTCGAATACTTTACTAATTTTCATTTTCTCAGGGATTACTGAACAAATACAAGGCATGTTTGTACTTATTCTAGAATGCATTTCACTAGGTGATTCCAAATACAGTATTGAAATTCAATTATGTTTACATTGTTGAAAGTTTTGTGCAATTTTGGAATGTCGTCTGCAGACGCCTGCCGCGTGGAAAGTGTTAACATGGTTAAGGGGAGACTCAAGGAAGTCACTTTTTGAATTTTGCGATTGCTGTAATTATTGAACTATGAAACAAATGTATATTTATAAAAGTATACATTTTTGGAAAGGAAATGGATTCAATTTTGACCCCAAAAAAAGATTATTTGACCCAACATTTTTGACAAAGCTTACAAAAAATATTGTTCAGTAAAAAATGTCCAAATCGCTAGATTATGATGTTAAGACACTAACTTATAGGGACGATTTATTTTAATTTTTCAACCTCATCTAATATGTTTTGAAATTTTAACCAAAAAGTGGCAAAAAAAGTGAAAACAAAATCACCTTTACTAAAAAAATCAACATCTTTGGTCAAAATGGACGCCAAATTCGGATTCTCTGATCCATTTCTTTTCAAAAAAATATGCATTTGATTAATAGTTCAATAATTAGAGCACTCACAAAATTCAAACATAAGTCAAAAACTTCATTCAGCCCCCCCCCCCCCCCCCCCCCCCCCCTTTAGACATGGGAAATCAATCATTATATGACATATCGGGTAACAAATTATAAGGTTGGGTTTTATATTTGCCTACCTTCATAATGGCTAGGTTGTGCAGAACAGCAACAGCAACTATAATGGCTTTGGCTGTATCCAGCTTGGTTGTGAGAACTTTGGAGAGACAAGGGAATCTTCTCTCTCATCTGCCAAATGTCCTCTCGACAACTCCTCTGGTGCGCTTATGAGCGATATTATAGCGAATCTCAGCTGCTGTTGCTGGATTGAGAAGCGGTGTCATGAGATACGGCAGACATGCAATAGCCATTGTCCCCAAGCAATAAACCGCGCAAGTTCCCCTGTTCAAATCGTCTCTTTAATTGACTTTCCTCAAATATACGGGAATCATGGCATCTTCCTGGCCATCTGGCGACTATGTTGGTGATAAGACCAGTGGCGTCACACACCACTTGTACGTTGAGACTGCGAAAATTCTTCCTGTTAATGTACCAGTCACCCTCTGCAGCTCCGGGATTGGCTATAGGGATGTGGGTTCCGTCAATTGCCCCTATGACATTTGGGAAGTTTCCAAGGCCGTAGAATTCTTCTTTTAGTTGGCGCCTCACCCTTGCCAACCCCAGGAAAATCTATAAATCTCGGTCTTCGATCAGCAATCGCAATCGAGACGGCACGTACTATTCTCGAAAGCGAAGGCTGACTAAGTCCAATCCCATTCAGTTCTCCAATATCAATGACAGCTTGAAAGCTGCCTGTCACATAATACCTTATGGCTGCCAGAACCTGGAGATCTACCGGCATGGCATGGTTCCGTAGAGTTGCAAGTTGTGGCCGTACCATCTCAACAAACTCTCTTACCACCACCTTCGGCATCCTATATTTCTTCTTAAATTTTTCATCAGGTATTGACCACTCATCTAACCTTGGATAGAATACCCTCGGGGAATTTCTACGACGAGCCTGATTGGCATTTAAAAGCCGTATATCTCGAACAGTGTGTATCTCGAAGAACTCGAAATGCACCCAACATATGCGCCATGGTTTCGCGAAAGGAAAGAAAAATCACGACGTTCACTTGGTGCAAATGTTTAGTTAAACGCGAGTTAAACTACCCCCACGTACCCATGTTTAAAGTTAGACACATTTCGGCGAGTTAGACGCGTGTTTAACTAAAACAAATGTACGAGAATTGCGTTTAGTTAAACGCTGTGTCTTAAGTCAAAGTTAGACGCGTGTTTAGCTTAAAACCGTGTTTTAATAGCAGTGGCGTAACAGCCGGGGGGTAGGGGGGGGGGGCACAGTGCCCCCCCCCCCCTGAAGGTGCTCAGCAGGAAATTCAAACCTACCCACCAGGGAAAATGGGGGAAGGGAAAAGAGGAAAAGAAGGGGAAAGGGAAAGAAAAGAGAGAGAGAAAGGAAAAAGGGAGGAAAAAGAAAAAGGAAAAGGAGAAAAAAAGGTGAAAGAAAGAAAAGAAGAAAGGGAAATAAAGAAAGACAATTTCGCAGTACAAAAAGCACAACAGTCAACAAATTGTTGACTGTTGTGTTTTTGTACTGCGAAATTTTGTTACCATGCGAAATTTTGTTACCGTGCGAAATTGTGTTACCGTGCGAAATGTTGTTACCGTGCGAAATATGTGACCTTGCGTAATTTTGTGACCGTGCGAATTTTTTTGACCCGAAAATCACGTTTGTTTTTTAATTTAATTATATTGTTTACAATAATTATCAATCATTATTTATCATTTTTCAGAATATCCGGACACATCAGGCAGACAGTGCATGGAAGAACGCACATAGCGGCTACGTTAATTCATTGCAGGAACTTGGCGCTCGCCTGATTCAAGAACGGCCTGCTTCACTTGAAATTACGGTTAGTGTTTATAATGCAGACAGAGAAACCAAATTCAGGGAATTTCCTGATTCAAGAAATCTTTTTAATAGTCAAACTGTACAGTTTATTATTTTCAGTTCACATTTAGAGGTGTTTTTCGCCAAATTTACACATTTTGTCATCAGAAATATTCACCTTTGCATGCACAGCTGAGTGTGGCTATATCTTGCCTCACGTCCCGGGTCAACTTTGGGCCCGCTAGCTTACTAAAAATCGAAATGTAATATTGTATAAATAAATAATTATTAATGTAGTAATATTTATTATAATACTGGTGAAACCATGTTCGCAATATATTTTGAATGAAAAGTAGGGAGGGGTGGGGTACCGCGCCATTTTGTCCCGAAGCAATGGTTATGACGTCATATTTTTGTCGATTTTCAGAACTCTTTTTGTATTGGATTTACGTGCAAAATATATGCCCTTGGCATCATACTTTCCCAGGTGTGCAGTTCATTTTAAATTTCAGATGTTCTAAAATGGATGGTTTTTTAAACAATTCGAGAAAGAAAATCGAACTGCACACCTCAGAATTGCAAAAAAAGCATAAAACAAGTCAACTTTTTTGTGCCTTTGAACAGAGTGGCGGCCGGGAAGCGAGGGAATGAGAATTTAACACAGGGCATTAACCCATGACCCATGATATAAATAAATTATTTGCAAAGATTTTCTTCAATTAGCACCAAGGAGTATATATAATAGGAGGGGACACTTAGCTCATTTGCATATTTGCTCATTAATATGATTAACCCCGTGAACCCAGTCAAAGGTCGCCTCGAAGAGTGGAGGGGACTTTTCTATTGTTCTCTAACGACAGCGTTGGGACAGCGCATGAAGTTTCTTGTACAGAGTTGGCGATGAGCGATTGAGAAGTATAACAAAAGCATACATAAACAGATCGTAACATGAATAATGCAATGCAATGCAACAGGTCACACAACGTTCAGTCGAGCGACCGTATAAACAGTATACAAGATGCCATTTATTGTGTTCGAAATGTCAACGTTTTTACCATTCTTTCCAAAATAAGGAGTATAATCACATTACAAACACATTTTGTGCGAGAGTAACATATAAATATGGTTTAAAATGTCCAAAATGGCACGATAAAAATCCGTTCGTTATAAATAAAAGAATCAATGGTTAAATAATAAAACTGACACAATTACACTCGTCGATCTCTGTGGCGTGCATACGTTGGCCATATCGTTTGCAATCGGCAATCACGGGTTCGAATCTCCGTGTATTCGTTGTATTCTATTTTTTTGTTTAAAAAAAAAATTAAACTTGATTGTGGATGTATGTAACATCATTTTTATGTCAATTTTTATAATTTAATTTATAAAGGCCGCCAATGTTTTTATAGTTTTTTTCTATTCTTTTTTTAATCTATTTTTCTATCTATCATTTATCTCTGGATTTATTTAACTTTATAATCTAAACAAATTAAAATGCGTAAAACAATATATTGTTGCTCGATAAATAAGTGATTGAAGTTGAGTTCACTTTGATAATGATAGCAACACTTGTTGTAAAACCATTTTACCAGTGTGTCCAACCATTTCTCCTTTGCACACTTTGTTTAAAACACATTCAGAGATGTCATTTTTATAGCTTGTTAAAGCTAGTCTAATAAGTAATATACAACTGTAAGCTATTTGGATACACAAAGCAAACACATTTCCAAAACAGGCCATAGCCAATCGTACAACATGAGAAAGGAGACCGTTTATACCAATGTTAAATCTACCATGATATCCACTTTTTTAAATCTGTACAACCGATGAATTTCTAGAAAATCTTTGGTACAACTTCATTTCAAGAAAGTTAGTTCTTGTACCAAATTTAGCTAGCTTTAATAAACGAATTGGGAGATGCAATATTAATGTCGAAATATATGTGGAAAGGCAATCAGACAACTATTGATAGACGCGATTAAGTCTTGTATACCTTTGAAGGGTGATTACGGGCACGTATGAGTAAAGTGGATTCCCTCTATAATGAACAAAAATTTTAATTTCAGTGCCAAAGATCTTGAAAAAGGTTACAGGGGACATTCTCGCTCGACGATGCTCCTATGCGTAGGTCATCTGAAAGCCCGGTCCGATGGTAGAGGCTCCGAATCTCCAGAATCTTAGGAGATATGTAAAATTTTCTGGTTATGAGACCATATAAGAAGTCACGTAGGCCTATATGCAAATGTCTAGTAGGGACAGGGGTATTTGATATGTTTAGGATAGTGGTATCGATGGGATGGTTGGGATGGTAGGGACGGTAGGGACAGGGGTATATGATATGATGTATAGGATAGTGGTATAGATGGGATGGTTGGGATGATAGGGACGGTAGGGACAGGGGTATATGACATGATATATAGGATAGTGGTATAGATGGATGGTTGGGATGGTAGGGACGGTAGGGACAGGGGTATATGACACGATATATAGGATAGTGGTATAGATGGGATGGTTGGGATGGTAGGGACGGTAGGGACAGGGGTATATGACACGATATATAGGATAGTGGTATAGATGGGATGGTTGGGATGGTAGGGACGCAGGGACATGGGTATATGACATGATATATAGGATAGATAGGCTATATGGGATAGAGAGGTGGTGATGGTAAGGATAGTTAGGCCTAATGGTACACAGAAAAAAATAAGTGAGTCATTATCGTAAAATGAGTCATTACACGGACAAAATGACTCATTTTGAGCCATAGTGTGTCACTACACGGACAAAATGACTCATTTTTCGATGATGACTCATTTTTTTCTTTCTGTGTATATACTGTAGGCATTATAATATCAGTATTAATATTCATATAAATACATATAATTAACATAAATTTATACTAAATTGACGTATATACGCATGAATATTAATACCAAAATGGCTACTAGACATTTGCATATACGTGACTTCTTATATGGTCTCATAACCCATTTTCTCATAATACTTTATGCTGCTACGCTTCCAATCATTAGATGGTTATAGCATATGCACGGCGCAAAGTGCACGGTGTCTCATTTAGGCCCACAGGCCGGGCGGGCTAGAGAAGTGCTCAGAACCGGGACTAGGCTATTAACAATACACTCAATTAAAAAAAATTAAACACCGGATTCTACTGTCGCTCTGTTACGGTCGAATAGTCGGCCCCCGGATTCCACCGTCACTCTGTTGCAAGTAAGTGTAGGCCCTATATTCGCCACAACATGTGGGCACTACCGTATAGTTTTATTGACTGTACAGGGTGTATCAAAAAAACGCAACACTTTTTGTCGCGAGCTCTCCGATTACGGCAAATCACAAATCACTCAGAAATTTATATATTCTGTTAGGTGTACTTATTGGCTATTACATAGTCAAATTACAGCGATATCGATTATTGATTCGCTGAGATATCAACATACACGTAGACAAGTGCAAAACACGTTTTACATCATTTATCCTGTATGCCTGATTTTCTTGTCAGGTGAATATTAGCAAGACGCATTGTACTTAAATAATTGGAATCAAACTTATCATTCTGAGAAGAAAATTACATGTTAAAGGTATCAAATGTCTGGCTATTACAGTATCATATCAATATTTATTAAATCTGGCAATTAGTTGATAGTTAATGACACAATTTGAAAATCCAGATTACAAAGTCTGCTTGCAAATCCTCTCTCTTTTTCTCTCGTTAATGTCTTAAATAAAACAGTATGGCACATTATTCAAAAGATAAACAAATGGAATAGTCCAGTGAAGGTAGTAATTGTCTTGTATGAATCAGTTATTGTTAGTCTGTTGTGAATGGGAATGGGACATTATGGTGCTGCTCGACCCTCAAAATGCTGTCCTTGTTTTAAGATGCATCGATTATGAACTTTAATTTATGAAAGAACGTACCATAGACATTATGTGGCGATCATAGCAATCGGTGCTTCAGAACTTAAAAAGGGTGATTGACGCGCCGTATTCAAATGCTCGAATGATTATCAGATTTCACGATCCAATGATTGTATATATGTACCACCTTACTCAAACAAAGGAAATTAAGATAAACCATTCCAGACATTAAAGTTACATAGTTATTAAACTGTTAACCCATGACACTAATCGGACAGGAAAATCCAAGTTTTTAGAACGAACGATGTAAAACGTGTTTTGCACTTCTCTACTTATACCTTTAATATCTCAGCGAATAAATAATCGATATCGTTGTACAGGGTGAGTCAAAAAAAAGTTTACTAAACTTCAGCGATTTTTATAGAAAAAAGTATTCGTTTGTATTGAAAACAATTTACTACGGTATAAAAAAGAAGTAATTAGCTTTAATATGAATTTTATCTGGTTTAGATTGGTTGAGGGAAACTTATTTTACGCTGTTTTGAATGAAAGTGACCAATTTAACGTCCGAACACGCTTCCAGATCTTAAAGGAGGTGTCCCGCAAGCATAAAAGTGTGCATTATATGTTAGAAAAATAACAATCGAGCCCAACTTTTGTAATTATATGGAACAAAACACCACACTTATGACAAAAACAAATAAAAACCGCAATCTCTCAACATGCACTTTTTAAAATTCGCGGCGATCGAAAGTCCCAGTGTCGATGATGTCATAGTTATACAATGCACATGCGCAAATTTTAGCACAGATACCCATGACGTCATCGACACCGGGACTTTCGATCGCCGCGAATTTTAAAAATTGCATGTTGAGTGATGGCAGTTTTTATTCTTTTTTTGTGACTAGTATGGTGTTTTGTTCTATATAATTACGTTATTTCGGCTCGATAATTATTTTTCTAACAAATAATGTTCAATGTTGTGCTTGCGAGACACTTCCTTTAAAACCATTATATTTCATAAGATACGACCAATACAAAATTACAATACCGACAGCGAAAGGATCAATTCCTTTGTTATGAAATGATTAAAGTGTGGTAATTGTGTCATAAATAGGCCTTAAAGCTGTCTATTGTCCCTCAGTGCAACCATCCTAAGCACACTCTCAAAGATCAGGAGAAAGACCAAACAAGATGCTGGATCATCAAGTGGGTCTCTATTCATTAACAGGAATAAATTTTACATGTAGAGAGAGAAAGAGAGGGATAGACTATTACTTACTAGTCTTACTGTGGACATTGACAATTTTTGATTGGTTCAAGGATAATGTTTACTTAATCGGACATATTTACGAAAAATAAGTGCAATATTATGTTTATTGATTTTATCAAAATACTATATCGTATATTATTCACATTATCAGATAGTCACTGGTGACAATTTTTATTCAATATCCTCATCTAGTTATCATGTTTATGAATATCCCTTGCGGACTATTTAATCCTTGCAATTATTATGTATTAACTGACAGTGGTGATACGATTTAATCCATATTTCATGTTTTAATTTATTAGGAGACAATTTTGAACAAGTCTATTGTCTACTTAATTCTTTTAGTAAACAAGATGTGTAATGCTTTACATCATAATCCTAGTAAACATTATTTTAATAATAGCTTAACGAGCTTAAAAATTCGTTAAGCTTGAAATTAAAAACCGTGTTTTTGGTGAAAAAACAGCTCCTGTACAGAAATAGTCATATTTACTTAACGGTAACATCAAATAGCGTGATTTTTTTTCCAGATGATAGAAAAGAAATGGCGCAATCATTTAAAGTTTCGTTTGCCTTGATTTTGTGGTCAGAAATATTTTTTTACATTTTTTCAATTAGGGTAAACTTTTTTTTGACTCACCCTGTAATTTGACTATGTGATAGCCAATAAGTAGACCGAACAGAATATATAAGTTTTAGAATGATTTGTCTTTTACTGTGACCGTAACGCTCTCGACAAAAAGTGTTGCGTTCTTTTTGATACACGCTGTACATCATGACTTTCGTCGGTATATACAACTCGGACTTTTTACTGTCTGATAAGTCCCCGCCCCCCCCCCCCCCCCCCCCCCCTATGGCCCTGTTTAAAGCTGGCTGCGCCACTGATTCGCGCATGTTGGATGTGCCGGCCCGCCGCGCGCCAGTGGTCCGCATTGCGGCGCGTTATTGGTCACTCTCGATCATAGTTCGGCGTGGCCCCTCGCTACACGGCTCGATCCTCATGGCGGCATTATTATCACATCAAACCACTTCTTTTAATGACATTGTATTCAGTGAGCTCGTTTGCATACTTGGGACTACTACACCATACCGCTACCAAAATTTTAGTGGACAAATCCAAAACGATCGGACGCATGCGTAGAATTTTTTTTTGTCCCCTTGATTCTAGAGGGCCTTTTCGATATTCAGACGATGGCGGACATAGGTCCGTGTGACGAATATTCTAGGTGAAATTCGATGTGGGAACGCTCGGACTGTAGGGAACGATGCTATTTCTGACTTCAACAGCGCCAGGGCATCGTTCGGGGACCGTTTGATTATCACTCAGGTCGTGTCAGTATGAAATTAGGTAAAACACTCCGACATAACATTGAAATCAACGGAGATTCAAAGATTACGGCCGTTCGTGTCCACTATGGTCTGGTACTTTTCATCGAATTTCACCTAGAATATTCGTCACACGAACCTATGTCCGCCATCGTCTGAATATCGAAAAGGCCCTCTGGAGAGTCAAGGGGACAAAATTTTCTTTACGCATGCGTCCGATCGCTTTGGATTTGTCCACTAAAATTTTGGACAAATGCCTAATGAGTATGTGCTGCATGGCAAGTGACACAACTTCTTGTAATGCGCTTATCAACCGTAGATCTAACCCCCGGGCTCCGGCCAGTTTGGGGTGGAAAAGCTCAATCAGGAAAAGTTCACGGAAAAGATTCAGGCGTTGACGGTTCAATGGTATATCACAGATAGGCAAAGTGGGTATATCCAGTGACAGTTGTATATCCCTTGGTATATAATATTTAATTTTGACTAAAGCAGCCGACAATGCATTGATTGATGATAACATCCAGAAGTGGTTTGATGTGATAATAATGCCGCCATGAGGATCGAGCCGTGTAGCGAGGGGCCACGCCGAACTATGATCGAGAGTGACCAATAACGCGCCGCAATGCGGACTTAAACAGGGCCATAGGGAGGGGGGAGGGGGTGGACTTATCAGACAGTAAAAAGTCCGAGTTGTATACCGACGAAAGGCATGATGTACAGTCAATAAAACTATACGGTAGTGCCCACATGTTGTGGCGAATATAGGGCCTGCACTTACTTGCAACAGAGTGACGGTGGAATCCGGGGGCCGACTATACGACCGTAACAGAGCGACAGTAGAATCCGGTGTTTATTTTATTTTAAATTGAGTGTATTGTTAATAGTCCCGGTTCTGAGCACTTCTCTAGCCCGCCCGGCCTGTGGGCCTGAATGAGACACCGTGCACTTTGCGCCGTGCATATGCTATAACCATCTAATGATTGGAAGCGTAGCAGCATAAAGTATTGAGAAAATGTGTACATATCTCCTAAGATTCTGGAGATTCGGAGTCTACCATCGGACCGGGCTTTCAGTTGACCTACGCATAGGAGCATCGTCGAAGCGAGAATGTCCCCTGTAACCTTTTTCAAGATGTTTGGCACTGAAATTAAAATTTTGGTTCATTATAGAGGGAATCCACTTTACTCATACGTGCCCGTAATCACCCTTCAAAGGTACAAGACTTGATCGCGTCTATCAATAGTTGTCTGATTGCCTTTCCACATATGGTCACGCGTTATGAACTCGCCTCCCAATAGGGTGGTGCCGTTACATTTTTTAGCTTCATGCTGTCATTTTCCTCAAATATTTTTAAAACCACAAAAGCTATCTCAACAAATTTGGTATCATTTTAAAGCCCTAATAACAAGCTATCTGCCTGCCAAATGGCATTGGTATAGCTAATACAGAAAGGGAGATACAGCTGTTTGATGTTTGGGGACCAGGGTGGTGCTGGAAGGGGTGTTTCTGGAAGGGGTGCTGCCTGTACAAACTCAATGGGGATAATCCCATGCTTTGTTCTTTTTACAATAACTAGTCATCCCCTAATGTTAAAAACACAGTTTTGGTCCCATTTCAAAGGATATTTAGTAGTCATTAAGTATGTGGTTCAATAGACTTGTCAACTATTATTAACAACTAATTAATTATGGATAAGACAATGATCATCAGCTTTCTTCCTATTCGCTACACAGTCAACATGAATAATCAGCCTTAATTTACCGGATTTATAAAAATGACTATAACAGAAAAAGTTTTCAACCTATGATAGCAAAAGTATACATTTTTGGAAAGCTTGTAACTAGAGGAATTCAGAAATGCAGTTTATATCATGGAAGGGTTCATCCTTAAACAAATATTTCTGAAAATTCTAAAAATATATAAAATAAAAATTTGAGATATTCACTAGCCGGTATAATTACCATACCGACGTAGTAACTTTGACAAATATATATCATCTAATGGGTAATTTCATGAGGAATTCAAATATGTAAACAAAATAATGATAGGGATAGGTATACAAAATATATGGATCTCAAATTAAAAATTAAAAAACTCCGAACATTTCCGATCATACCATTTTAGTTCTTGGTCGTACTATAATTTTAATGACATATTTGGTTTCCTCATGCAATTTCCTTCAGAAAATGTATACTTTACTACCTCAGGGGGTATACAAGCAAATATAAATGTGTAAAGTTAAATTCATGTCGCGAAAGCCAAAATCCGTGTGTAACGCGAAAGGAGGCGAGCTTAAAACACATGACCATATTCGACATGAATATTGCGTCTCCCAATTCGTTTATTAAAGCTAGCTAAATTTGGTACAAGAACTAACTTTCTTGAAATGAAGTTGTACCAAAGATTTTCTAGAAATTCATCGGTTGTACAGATTTAAAAAAATGGTAATCATGGTAGATAGCCTAGCTATAACAAGCTATAAAAATGACATCTCTGAATGTATTTTAAACAAAGTGTACAAAGGAGAAATGGTTGGGCACACTGGTAAAATGGTTTTACAACAAGTGTTGCTATCATTATCAAAGTGAACTTAACTTCAATCACTTATTTATCGAGCAATAATATATTGTTTTACGCATTTTAATTTGTTTAGATTATAAAGTTAAATAAATCCAGAGATAAATGATAGATAGAAAAATAGATTAAAAAAGAATAGAAAAAAACTATAAAAGCATTGGCGGCCTTTATAAACTATAAAAATTGACATAAAAATGATGTTACATACATCCACAATCAATTTTTTTTTTTTTTAAACTAAAAAAAATAGAAAACAACAACGAATACACGGAGATTCGAACCCGTGATTGCCGATTGCAAACGATATGGCCAACGTATGCACGCCACAGAGATCGACTAGTGTAATTGTGTCAGTTTTATTATTTAACCATTCATTCTTTTATTTATAACGAACGGATTTTTATCGTGCCATTTTGGACATTTTAAACCATATTTATATGTTACTCTCGCACAAAATGTGTTTGTAATGTGATTATACAGTCAGTTCGCAACCACGCGAAAAGTCGTTCCTTTTCTAACCCAGCAAAGCGACCCGGAAGTACTCACCCGTAGTGAAACCGCTTCGCAGTCATAGTTGACCTCGTAATAGCACGATGTAAATGAGCTCTTTTCATGATTATAATCACACATTTCAAACACATTTGCCATGAAATTGTATAGTAAAAAGGCATATTATGCAAATAATATTATCTAATATTATCTGTGAACTTCATGACATGTTGTATTTTCGGTGCAGATTATTGCAATCCGACAAACCCGAATTCAAGAAAAACTTGACGAAACTAAAGCCAAATTCATGGTAAAAGTCGCTTCTGAAGAATCAGGCATCAATTTTATCCATCGTATCATAATATTCATAGTCTTTTGTAACTAGAAACATGCTTAAAATTTTATAATATTATTTAGTCCGGTCAAGTGAATGCTTATAAAATAGCTCCTCGAATCTTGTCTCGATCTAAATTCATTTCGTAGCGTCGACGGGTTGTTGATCAAGTGTTTAAATCTCACAAATATATTCAGATTTGCTTGATAGCTCAGATGGTAGAGGGCTGGCTTTGGGAGCGAGAGGTCCGGGGTTCGAAATCGATCCTTCTGCGCTACACAATGTCATATGATATTTTTTTTACAGAAAGGCTATTCTGGTCAAAATGAATAAACATTTCACAATTTCATCACACAAAATGCATGAATTCGGACGTTTTCATTGGAAAAACGGTATTTTTTTTCAAAAATTTCAATAATGAATTCAAACGCGGGCATGAAAATGAAGCGCGGGCGTGTTACGGGAAACTAAAAATCAAGTTGGCGAGGCCTAACGGGGGATCGTAAGTTTCGTTTTCTGACCGAAAATCGGTGAAAATCAAACTCCGTTTTTCTTATCAAAAAAGAAGTCGGGCATCAATGTTTTTGATATGAAATTAAAGCTTAAGATTCCGTTAGTACGGAAATTGCTCTTAAAACATCGTACGAATTTTAGTCCAGTCAAGTGAATAGTTACAAGAAGCAAAGTCACGAAAGTTTTTAAATTCTAAAATTAGCGATAAAATCACTGTTTGTGGACCAAATATGTCAGATTTGGCATCATATTATAGAGAAAATTACGAACAATCCACCTACTTCTCCATCATGGCTGCCAGCTAACCCTACCTCAATTAATTCAGGGAAAACAAACTTCCCTTAATGTTTTAGCGCAAGGTTGACATCCTGAAATCGATCTTTGCGTGGGTTAGAAATCGGCAAGGTCACTCATTAAAAACGATACCTGCGTACTGACTGTATACTCCTTATTTTAGAAAGAATGGTAAAAACGTTGACATTTCGAACACAATAAATGGCATCTTGTATACTGTTTATACGGTCGCTCGACTGAACGTTGTGTGACCTGTTGCATTGCATTATTCATGTTACGATCTGTTTATGTATGCTTTTGTTATACTTCTCAATCGCTCATCGCCAACTCTGTACAAGAAACTTCATGCGCTGTCCCAACGCTGTCGTTAGAGAACAATAGAAAAGTCCCCTCGACTCTTCGAGGCGACCTTTGACTGGGTTCACGGGGTTAATCATATTAATGAGCAAATATGCAAATGAGCTAAGTGTCCCCTCCTATTATATATACTCCTTGATTTCACTTCAAATTTTTTACAGTGTTTTATTTTTAGCTTGAATGAATAAAGGAATCTGCATATCTTTGCCATTCATGTTAGGGACCGTTCATTATTTATGGGGGGGGGTAAACTATTCGCCAAGAATAGGTATGGCGCAAACGTGCAATGTCGCGTTTCGTATCAATGAGGACAACATGCAAACAGTCAAAACTTTATTGACTGGCCATGGCTTGCGTGTCCAGTTTGTTTGAATTTTGTTTCCTTTAAAAAAAATTAAACAAAATTCTTTTTTATAAAAAACCCAAAAACCAACAAAAAAAACCCCACAAAGATAGATTCCTTGTTCATTCTTCATAAAAATAAAACACTGTCAAGAATTTGAAAATTATGACCTTTCCAAAAGAAGAAGTCTTGAAGTGAGATTCGAACCAGGTATTGTCATCTGGAACCTGCGATCACAATTGCCCTAGCCCAAACTGTCGGCTTAACCAATTGAGCTAAACGAGACTGCTATGTCAGATACTGTTTTATAATTACATGTATGATTGATGGGTCGGTATAAATGGACGGCCCTCTATCTTATTGGAAATAAATTGATTTAATAGCCATTCATTCATTCATTCATTCATTCATTGCGAGACCAGGATTATAGTGGTTTGCATAGTTTCTTTCATTTTGTTGCTTAACTTGATCTACCAACCTAATATGCATCATCATAATTTGCCCTTAAATCATGATGAAGGAAACGTTTAAGATTACTGTGTGAAACATTTAAAATAAGCCAATAAATACATTTTGCTGTGGTTGATTTGTAGTATAAATGTGTTTTAGCTTATAAAAAGGTTGGACTATTAAAATCATTACTTTATACAATCAAATTAATTATGCGCTTGTTTTTTGAAAAATAACAATAAAGCTAGTATAATTGAGTAATAATTTTACATTAAAATTTGCATTAATTTCTATATCACTTGGATTTCAAAAGAAATTGCAAAGGGTGTAGTTGAGAATTGATCCACCAACCTCGTGATACTGAAGTTGACGCTTTACCAATTGAGCAATTCGTCTGTCTATGAAATTATTTAGATAGTAAAACAACTTTATAGTATTGAATATCGAATACACTTAACTCATTCACGCTAATTACTCTAGATCAAAAGAGGGCGCTCATACCTTTTTATCTATTTTCAGCTTACTAACTATTAGTCAATGTGGGCTTATAGATAAAGTTTAACGGTATCTGGTGCAGAACATAACATGCAATCTATATTCTAAAACACTGGCAAATCCAAAGAAAGATTTGGGTTCCAGACTTGTTGTTATGTGTTTCATGTGAATTTTTTCTTGAGTGCTTTGATTTTATTTTGACATTGCTCAATGTTGCTCAATGTTACGGTGAAAACCCATTGCCTCCATCTGGCGTGATATATTGGCGTAAATATCCTTGTTGTGGATCATTGAGTTCAAACTAGTTTGCACGATCTCATCCGCCCAGAGTTCCATCATGGCTTCCGTTTCAATTTGACTCCATTTATTTTTGCCATTTTGACAAATTTGATAAAGATTTCAAACAGAACCAAAGGCAGACGAGAGCGTGCGAAGCAAAGCTGAAAACTGACGTAACAACTACGGTCAGAGGTTAGCAGTCAGGTTTGCAACCCGGGTCGAACAGCGATTTCTGTTCACACTACAGTCGACCCGGGTTGAACCCGGGTTGAACCCGGGTTCTACCCTTCACTTTCGCAGGGTTGTATTTTTCGACCCGGGTCGGTTTTTTGAGCCTATTTTTCTGTTCACGCTAGACTTCAACCCGGGTTCGACCCGGGTTCGACCCGGGTCGTGGAGAAAACTAGCTATAGTGTGAACACGCCCTTAGTTTATTATCAAATCTCTGACAGGATTTGCCCACCTAGTTATTAGTTCATAGCGAATTCAAATTTCTATGAAAAGCTCATCAAATTGTCTTGCAGTATTACAAAATGTCCTTCCAAAATGAAAGCATTTTCCATAACTTTCATATTTGAAAGACAAACACTTCCCTCCAAATAGCAAAATATCCTACTAGGAATTTGATTTTCCAATTCCTCACATTTTCCAGGGATGGCCAAATCATATTTCCATATTGTGTCCATCACTCTTAATAACTCTTGCAGGCCCACAAGATAAATCTACACAGATTATGGAGCCGGCTATTACGAACACTGGATGAGAGGGGCATCGAACTCCAGCAATCACAGAAACTAGTGAACTTCTTGCGGGAATGCGAGGAAGTCATGTTCTGGATCAGGGACAAGGTATTATTATTTAAAGTGAGGAATGGTGTATCACGGGATGTCAGCCCGTTGGGGGGGGGGGGGGGGGGGGGGGTAATTCCTGAATTCATGATAGCCTGCATTTTCAAAGTTTTAGAAAGAATGCCAAGATTTCGGCCATGTGTTTTGAATGTCCAGATTTTTACATGTTACACCATCTGAGATTCGAATTAGCATATCGCAATAATTACTTGTTCTACCCCATAAAAAGTATATATTTTCTGAACGGTAATCCCGCAAGAAATTTAAATATGCGATTGGAATTTGCATAGGACCTAATGGTAACATCTTGTGATTAAGAATGTTCAAAGAATATTGATTATTTTCATATTTTGATTAAATCTCAATATTTTTTTTATTCCTATCCCAATCATAATTTTACCGTGCATATTAGTTCCTCATGCAATTTACCCATCGGAACATAATGGTTGTCAAGGGTAACTTGTTGAAATATACTATATCGGGAAGTAAATGAGCGCAAACGTTTACATTTCATATTTATTAGAGTTTTCACATCTTTTTTGTTGTTGCTATTCACCCTATCCTGATTTAAGCGGCATTTTGGAATTCCCCTATTTGAGAGCTTTCCAATAATGTATAATTTTGCTATCATCGGTTGAAAATTCTGTTGTTAAAGCCATGTATGTAAAACCAAGGAGTTATTATTTAATATAATAACTCCTTGGTAAAACCGATGAATTAGGGCAAGTTCACTGTGTAGTGAATAGGGAAAAAGCCAAGGACAAAGCAATCGATTCGTGATTACAATTGTTACGTAATAGTTGACACGTTTGTTGAAACAGAAACTTATAGAATATAAAAAAATCTATAAAATGAGAGCAAAATCATGTTTGTACCATACCGAGATGAGGAGTTATTGTAATTTGAACGTAGAATTGGGAACAGTTTCTAAACACTTCAAAAGAAGTAAGTTCCCCTTTAGGGTTTCCCTTATATTTTCAAAAATATACATTGGGTTGAAATGGGTTTTCTGTCAAATTGTTATGAAGTTCATACCAATACTTGATATTTCAAATCAACAGGTTCTGTCATGCTTGAGTGAGCTTGTATTGAATGACAGAATGTCCCATTTCAAAAGTTGTTAAAATAATGTTTAGTAGTGTGTGTATCCACCACGTTGGTGTATCAATTGACGATATCGACTTCTCATAGTGTTGATGAGGCACGCTACTCGATATGGAAGTCCAACTCTTGTTGTACCAGAATTTTAGCAACTTTTGAAATGGGACATTCCGTCATTCAATACATGCTCACTGGAGCATGACAGAACCTGTTGATTTGAAATTTTGGTCAAGTATTGGTATGAAGCCCATAATCATTTGACTGAAAACCCCATTTCATTCAAATGTATTGTTTTGGAAATATAAGGGATCCCCTAAAGGGGAACTTACTTCTTTTGAAGTGTTTATATTCCCCATAGAGATTGTACACAACGCCACCGCCACCGCGCCACCTGCCACCGCCGCCACCCCTGACTTTCACAATATAATCAATCATATCTCAGCCGAACAGTTATAGAAATACCGGATTTATTCACAGTGTAGCTAGATAAATAGGCTTTCAAATGACACCTAAACCATGGCGCTACCACATTTAGTTGTTGAGTTAATAGAGAAAGATGGATGATTCGTCCGAGTCACCAAAAAGCAACGCCGCCACCCTTTTTGGTTGGTCAGTTCAAAACACATGACCTTTCAAGGTATTTATGTGTTTTTAAAACACCGATTGACTCATTAGTCAGTTCGATTAGGCATTTAAACAATCACCATCATTGTCATCATCTTTACTTTATTTGACAAAGTTGTGAATGGAACTAATCTTTTCATTATTAATGAGTAATTACTACAAGCTTCTCTCATTGGCTTTAATCATTACCTAGGGACATAATTATAATGCTCATAAAAATATATTTCCTTCAATGCCATTGTCTAATGAATAAGTTGAAAATGTAAATCTAGATAACTATTCTTTCCGTGTACTATAGTTTGTAAATATTTAAAATTGATTTCAACTCGTCTTTCTTATGGTTCATTCCTGAGACTAGTATACCTGATCAGGTATACTAGTCTCAGGTTCATTCATCTTACAGAAAGCCTTCGTGTCATCTATCGAAATCGGATTAGACTTAGAGCATGTGGAAGTTATTCAGAAGAAATTGGATGAGTGCCAAAAGGTATAGTAAATTTCTCTTTTGTGTAGAATTGAATGGAGACACTATAACCAGATCACTTCCACAATTAGGTCTCCGTTTTTTTCTCTTTTCCTCATCTGGCAAATAATCTCTTCAAACTGCAATTTATATATCAAAATATACTTGGAAGCCAGTAGTACAAACTACTTTACAAAACCATGTTCAAAAAGATGACATTTTAAAAGTCGTTTAAATATATATATGTTGACGGAATCTGCATTTCTATAGAGATAAGCAGTACTGGTGAACCCAGAACTCACCTTATCACATTTGCTGATCGTGCCTTCTCATCCTATGCTCCTCGTCAATGGAACCGGCTTCCAGATCATATCAGAAATGCAGATTCCGTCAACATATATATTTAAACGACTTTTAAAATGTCATTTTTTGAACATGGTTTTGTAAAGTAGTTTTTCTCTGTATTACATTGTGCCAAAGCGCCTTAGTACAAGTTTCTTGGTTCTGGCGCTATATAAATTTCAGTGATTGATTGATTGATTGATTGATGGTGATAAGTGAATAGATAAACACTAATGCCCCTGATGAATATCTCTATTGATTAATAGAATCAGGCATCTACTAAATGGTGGACAAACTGACTGTGAATCTTACTATAGATATTATTTACAAAATACAGACTATGGTGTTAAATTAAAGGCATATTATGTGATCTTTTCCAGAGAGCGCCCTCTATTCATTATTCTTTTTAAGAAAGTAGATTTTCTTGCAGATTTACATTTCTGATCATAAATCATACATACATTCTAAGTAACAGAGCGATACGATTCCTAATTACCTCAAAATCATGGTTTTAGAGTGAATTTAGAGTGAAAATAATAAACTGTCGGATTATCCGACACTTTATTTTCACTCTAAAATCATGATTTTGAAGTAATTAAGAATCTTATCGCCCTGTAACTTGGAATGTATGTACGATTTATGATCAGAAATGTAAATCTGCAAGAAAATCTTCTTTCAATTTTTTTTTTCGATGTTGAGGGCGTTCCCTGGAAAGATCCCATAATATACCTTTAATAAAAAAAGGGGCATCGTTAAACTTACATTTTTACGTTTCTTATTGTTTAGCTTTGTTATATCAACTGATTTATACGAACAATATTTGGAAATACATCTAACCATTATTTTGAAATGGAATCGGAGTCTACTGAACACTGAGACTGAGTAATATACCAAAAGTAAGCTCACTAATTTTCTGCTTTGTAACTGTCGAATTCCGCGTTTTTCCGCTTTGTAAATTTTGCATTTTTCTGTGATGTAATTTTCCCCAAGAAAGCTTAACATTTACGATCTATAAAACCAAAATAAAACACAATTTACAGAAAAACATATCATTTTAGATTTTTAGGCTTTTCTTATTATTACTGCAAAAGCACCTATAATTTTAAAATTGTTACTCATATTCTAAAAATGAAAATACCAGGAGACAGAAAATTTAATGGTGATTTTGACACCTTGTTTGTTAAAATCGATAAAGAGTTGTTGCCGCGGTATGTGCTTACAGATGAAAAGTGCCCATTTCCATTGTTGCAGTAACTCCTATTGATCTCTCTGATTCAGCGTGAAGATAATAGCGGGAATTTTGATTAGCTGTTCTTGTTGTGCTGTAAACTTGATTAGCATAATCTGGGACAAATTTAATGGGGATGACAACTCTAAATGCTCAGAAGGTCCGAGAAGACAGACAGGACAGGTCATCGCCATGGGCAAACTATCAAAATTCCCGCTATTATCTTCACGCTGAATCAGAGATATCAATAGGAGTTACTGCAACAATGGAAATGGGCACTTTTCATCTGTAAGCACATACCGCGACAACAATACTTTATCGATTTTAACAAACAAGGTGTCAAAATCACCGTAATTAAATTTTCCGTCTCCTGGTATTTTCATTTTTAGAATACGAGTCACAATTTTAAAACTATAGGTGCTTTTACAACAGCCGAGTTACTTTTTTGATGTCTTTACATGGACACCGCGTCTTGTAACATTGTTAATAAGACTATATTCATACTGTTACAATTATTTGAGTGTGAATGGTTTGTTTACTTGTTCATCATATCAAGTAGAGTGCATTGATAGAAATTTATATAAACCCTGTTCATGTAAAATTTACCTTTTCTGTGTAATAGGTATTACGATGCTACATGGACACCATGCCCTAAAATATTTGGAACAGACTGAACAGGTGCATCTTTTTCAGATCAATAGAGAGGATGTACTATGGATGTTAACTGTTTATGCTATAAGCATACGATAAAATTATTAACATGGATTGTAAAACTACAAATTACACAAACAGATAACTTGCCATGAAGCATAAAACATAATTACCCATGCTACACGGACACCATTTCTTACAATTACACAATAACAATACACCATCGATCAAAGAAATTTAAGATGTCCACTGAAACAAACTTCATGCAGTGTTGTTCTTAAAGTACCCTTTGTGATCTTATTCTCTTTGCTCTTTTCTGATTGAATCATCTATTATTAGTCGTCCGTAGGAAGAGACCTTATGGCAGCATCCTTCGTGTGTGTAGTCTGTCTGTGTGTGTGTCAACAATTTGGTATACACTTTTTCAACAATTTGGTATACACTTTTTCAACAATTTGGTATACACTTTTTGTTTTGTCCATTTCTTTTCCATACAATGTCCAATTGCAATCAAACTTCGGTCATAGATGCAACATGGAAACCTTCATATGTTAATGAGGTCAAAGGTCACATACCAAGGTCAAAGGTCATCCGAGGTCAAGATGTATATGTAAAAGTGGCTGCATATGTAAAATTGATTACATTTGTCCATTTCTTTTCCATACAATGACCAATTGTAACCAAACTTTGGTCATAGATGCAACATGGAAACCTTCATATGTTAATGAGGTCAAAGGTCACATACCAAGGTCAAAGGTCATCCGAGGTCAAGATGTATATGTAAAAGTGGCTGCATATGTAAAATTGATTACATTTGTCCATTTCTTTTCCATACAATGACCAATTGTAACCAAACTTTGGTCATAGATGCAACATGGAAACCTTCATATGTTAATGAGGTCAAAGGTCACATACCAAGGTCAAAGGTCATCTGAGGTCAAGATGTAAATGTAGAAATGGCTGCATATGTAAAATTGATTACATTTTTCCATTTCTTTTCCATACAATGACCAATTGTAACCAAACTTCGGTCATAGATGCAACATGGAAACCTTCAGATGTTAATGAGGTCAAAGGTCACATACCAAGGTCAAAGGTCATCTGAGGTCAAGATGTAAAAGTGGCTGCATATGTAAAATTGATTACATTTGTCCATTTCTTTTACATACAATGACCAATTGCAACTAAACTTCAGTCATAGATACAACATGGAAACCCGCATATGTTAATGAGGTCAAAGGTCGCATAGAAAGGTCAATGGCCATCTGAGGTCAAGAAGTAACATTTTAAGTACACCTTTTTTTTGTCTCTTGTTCATTTTTTTTTGTCTCTTGTTGTTCATTTTTCCATACAATGACCAATTGCAACCAAACTTGGGTCATGGATGCAACATGGAAACATTCATATGTTAATTAGGTCAAAGGTCACATACCAAGGTCAAACGTCATATGAGGTCAAGATGTAAAATTAGCTGCATATGTAAAGTTAATTTCATTTAAACAGGTGAAGTACAATTGCAACCAAACTCAGGATGTTTATTTTATTTTTTATATCCTGGATCCGCTAGTGGTCTAACCCCTTTCTTTCTAGATGCCTGTGGTTTGAGATCCACCTTGTTTTTAATCTACCCATATAAACGGACGACCTATTTGGGACCGCTGTCCCTATTTTTGATAAAGATGATTGAAAAGTTTGATCACTTAAAAAGTCATTTTGCAAAAAATAATAATTTAATTGCCATGATGGATTTCTTTGGAAAGGTACTATAGTTTTTGAAAATGATGGGTTCCTTGTCTTCATCTCCATAAATTCCAGGACGATAGAACTCGTCTTCTGAATTAACGTCAAGAACCTGCAAAGCAAAACAAAATAAACCCTATGGCTTAATATCTTCATGGAACACTGTGTATTGATATTGGAGTAGATCATTTATTCATGTTGCACATTTTGTGTTGCAGGAAAATATTTATATTAAAATCATGCTGGAGTATTTTATTTATTATTCATTTAACATGAAAAAGAATAGCAGAGGAGATAGAGAACTTAAATGATCGACAATTATTTGTTTTAATTATAGTAAATAACACTAAAATAAGGGAAGGTTTATTGTGAATTCAGTGAAATGCTAATGGAAATGGTGTCCATGTAGCATTGTGTATATATTTCATTAGATTACAGTTAAGCCCACAATTAGTCCTACCCTTTGAAATACGAGTTTTTGCATTTTTCTCATATCTATACACAAAAGACAGTTAGTTTGCAAGTACATATCAATATATTTGGGCTCGACATTTTTTGCATAACAATAGAATTTTACACGAATTGTATTTTTATGCCTGTCCAAAATTATTCATACCCCATACCAAGTCTCAGGATTGAGACCCTTTTTTGTAATAATACACATGTCTTTGACATTCCAAACGTTCTTTATATTGTGTGACAGGCGTTTATATTGTTATGCAATTATTCCATGATGTGTGCATACAATGTGGATGCATTACAAATATGTCTTATTGAATGTACAGTGAGGGATATTATAGGACAACACTCTAGCTCTTTGTCAGCATGGCCAAAAAGATCTTTAAAGAACTTAGTGAGGATCTTTGTGTGTGCATATTGTGAATGCTCACAAATAGGGGAAAGGCTACAAAGCTATTTCGAAGCAATTTCAAGTGCCAGATTCCACCATACAACGCATAATTAGGAAGAACAAGACGTTCAACTCAGTTAAAAACCTTCAAGGACACGTTCAGAAGCCAACGGTGTCCCCTTGTTTGACAAGAAAAGTATAGTGAAAGGCCAACAACCATCCACAGATCACCATCAATGCTGTCTTGAAAAACCTTGGTGAGTCTTGGACCAAGATATTTTAATATTTTAAGGAAGACACTCCAGCAGACATTGCACTCGATAGTTCTCCATGGACTCCGACCAAGAAAGACTCTACTCCTGAAAAGAGACAAAGGGAAACTCGTCTAGCATTCGCAAAAGCACTTCTGGACAAAGATCCAAGCTTTTGGTCCTCGGTGTTCGGGTTGTCCAAGATTCAAGACGAGTTTCTCTGTGTCTCTTTTCAGGAGTAGAGTCTTTCCTTGTCGGTCTCCACGGAGACCACTCATGTGCATTGTCTGCTGGAGTGTCTACCATGATATATTGGTCCAAGAATTGCTAAGGTTGTTCAGGAGAGCATTGATGGTGATCTGTGGATTGTTGTTGGCCTTTCGCAATAATTTTCGTGCCAAACAAGAGGACACCGTTGGCATCCGACTGCCTCCTTCAATGTTTTTTTACTGAGTTTGAACTTCTTGTTCTTCCTAATTACGCTTTGTATGGTGGAATCTGGCACTTGGAATTGTTTCGAAATAGTTCTGTAGCCTTTCCCCTATTTGTGAGCATTCACAATATGCGCAAAAAAGGTCCTCATTGAGTTATTTGGTCCTCACTGAGTTATTTAATCTTCTTCGCTGTGCTGTCAAAGAGCTAGAGTGTTGTCGTATAACATCCTTCACTGTACATTCAATAGGACACATTTGTAATGCATCCACATTGTATGCACATATCATGGAATAATTGCATAACAATAATAAAGCTATTTCATAATATAAAGAACCTTTGGAGGGTCAAAAACATGTGTATTATCACAAAGAATGGCATCAATCCTGAGAATTGGTAATTTTGGACAGGCATAAAAACCCAATTCATGCTAAATTCTATTGTTATGCAAAAATGTCGAACCCAAATAATGCAAACTAGCTGTCTTTTGTGTAAAGCGAAAATTCCATCACTCCAGCTGGTATAGATATATGAAAAAACTCATATTTTTTGGCTTAACTGTACATCTCTCATAATATGCCTGTTTTTTTCTGTAAAGTGTAGTAAAATGTAGGCAATGTTTTGGGTGATGGATAATTGCGAATGGGGTCATTGTTTTAGTCTAATTAGGCAAATTGTGTGAAATGCTACATGGACATGGTATCCACGTCGCATTGTATTGACAAGCTATATTTAACATTAAAAGAGCAAAAACTAATTCATTATTAACTTCAAAGTTTATTAATGATGTGATTCTACAAAAAAATTAATAAAGTAATTACAATTTCAACGAATTATAACGATACCCAAGCAAAATATTGCCCATGCTATGCCCAATGCTACATGATTGCCAAATTAATATGGCGTCCGTGACTCATGAAAAGAAGTTCTGATTCAGTGTTTCCCTTTCAATAAAAATGCATTAATAAATACAGACATATAAGCAACATTAAGAAATAATTAAAATCACACTTACCATTCACAAAACTATCCAATGTTTACATTTTGATGCTACACTAGCGGGCACCCGCGCTTCGCGCGGGACCCGCTAGATGAGTAAACCTGGGCGGTTAATATTTTGGGTTCGATGAGTGAACCTGCATGGGCGGTTAATTTTGTTTTGTTTTTGAGAAGTACTGCATTTTTGGAGGGTGGCGATGGGACACTAATTAATGTCCCTTAATTGTGTTGTTACGGTCAAGCGTGCACGGGGAAGACTTTCCCACTCCTGGATGTTTATATGCCACTGATTTACATCTTTTATTCTATAACTTATGGAGTATAATTTGTCGTCATGTCAATTGGTAGGCTATAATTATGTATATACATCAATGGCAGGTTTGCCATATGGGACATGCATACTTGTAAGGCCCACGTTTTGAACAAATAGGGGACGTGGGGTGATTCTAAACACAACGATAACCGTAAGCAAGCGATAATGGACGTAATGTGTAACTATACAATAGAATAAAGGCCAATTCATTGTATTACACCATAGACTTGGTGCAGGATTGGGACCTAAGTACACTAATTACATTTGTACACGTTTGTATTGTAGTGATAAAGTAGTGTACGGTATAATAACAGATGTTTTTCAAATGTAATGTTGTCAAAATTTATTTTTAAATGATAGTTTGTGTGCCGAACAACCCACATGTAATGTGTGCGTGCGCAAAAGCAATGAAAATGAGCTGGAAATTGATAACCAAGCACGTACTACATCTTGCAGAATCGGCAAAATATACACCAATCGTTTGATATCGAGTATGGGTAATTACTGCTAGTAAAGCTCAACTTGGCTGGTATTCCCGTTTTATTGGCAGAAATAGAACTGTAAAATGATATGCATTAGGGGTTAAAAATGACGACAGAGGGCGCCATGTTGAAAAGATCCGACTATACCTGAACATGGACCAGGAAAACACACTGAAACCGAGGAAAACACACCGAAACATATTTGTAGAACACCAGTATATTAAAAATAGTAAAAAAACTGAGTAAAAAATCATTGTTGCAAGACTCCTAGTCACTTGCTGCTCATTCTACTTATAAGCTTGCTGGTGTCGTATGAACACACCGACAACACACAAAAAAACCGTCGGGATCCGCGTCGTCGCCGCGCCGCGGACCAGGAAAACACACTGAGGCCAAGGAAAATACACCGAAATATATTTCTGTAAAACAACAGTATTTATTTAAAAAAAGTAAAACAATAGTAAGAAATCATTGTTGCAAGACTCCTGGTCACTTGCTGCTCATCATTATTCCAAGCCGTTGCTAGTCATAAGAACTCACCAGCAACACAAAAAATCTGTCGGGATCCGCGTCGTCTTCTTGAAAAGCCGTACATTTCTCTAATATTAAATTGCAATTAATTCCAATATCATATTTCAGAGGGGGAAAAGCATTTGTTTGTACAGTATAAATGAAATGTATTGAATATAGTCTTGTAATTTGTAAGAGATGAATAAATTATGATATTTTTTGTGGCAAATATCATATTTCAGAGGAAAAAAGCATTTGTACAGTTATAAACTAAATTTATTAAATATAGTCTTGTAATTGTTAGAGATGAATAAATCAAGATTTGTCGCCGTGCCGTGCTTCTTGAAAAGCCGTACATTTCTCTAATATTAAAAATTGCAAGTAATTCAAATATCATATTTCAGAGGGGAAAAAGTATCTGTACAGTATAAATTATATTTATTGAATATAGTCTTGTAATTGGTAAGAGATGAATAAATTATGATAACTTTTTTGTAATTATTATAAATTGGTAATATGAATATTCATGATTAATTTGGGATACTCTATCTTGGATCATCTCGGTTCAGCCAGGATCATTTCAGTTCAATCTGGATCATTCATATTGCTAATGATTATTCATATTGCTAATTAATTGATTAATTATTCATATCATAGCTAGTGAATATTCATATTGGAAATTAGTATTCATTACAAAATTATAATTTATTAATATCTCTTTACCCCGATTTTAGACTATATTCAATAACCCAAATGGCCACCCATACAACGTCGTTCATATATTCAGTGGCGTAGGCCCCAATCAGAAGCAATGCCTCCCCCCACCCCCCACTGATGCCCCCCCCCCCCCCCCCCCCAAATGCAATATGACAAAATACAATGTTACCCATGACAGTGCAGTACATGCCCTAATTTGCCCAGTGGCTTGACATTTAAAGTAAAAATAGCTCTAAAATGGTATGAAATACGGTCCTACTTTTAGACCAAAAAGCTATTTTTAGGTGATTTCTCCCCAGTCAGAAAACCACGCCCCCCCCCCCCTGATACCCTCCCCCCAAATGAAATATGACAAAATACAATGACCCATGACAGTGCAGTGAATATTCATATTGGAAATTAGTATTCATTACAAAATTATAATTTATTAATATCTCTTTACCCCGATTTTAGACTATATTCAATAACCCAAATGGCCGCCCATACAACGTCGTTCATATATTCAGTGACGTAGGCCCCAATCAGAAGCAATGCCCCCCCCCCCCCTGATTCCCCCCAAATGAAATATGACAAAATACAATGTTACCCATGACAGTGCAGTACATGCCCTAATTTGCCCAGTGGCTTGACTTTTAAAGTAAAAGATAGCTCTAAAATGGTATGAAATACGGTCCTACTTTTAGACCAAAAAGCTATTTTTAGGTGATTTCTCCCAGTCAGAAACCATCCCCCCCCCCCCCCTGATGCCCTCCCCCAAATGAAATAAGACAAAATACAATGACCCATGACAGTGCAGTACATGCCCTAATTTGACCAATAGCTTGACTTTTAAAGTAAAAACTCTAAAATGGTCTGAAATACCTACTTGTTTTTAGACCAAATTAAGCTAATTTTAGGTAATTCTGATATTAAAAGGCACCCATTTTTGCGCGCGCATTAACCACCACGAATGTATCTTGCCCCCCGTTTTCCCACCATTTTTGTTGTTGTAATGCTGGCGCCGCTACTGGATATGCCCCCGGGATATGCCCCCCAGTCAGAGGCCATGCGGCCATGCCCCCCCCCCCCCCCTCCCCCCCAAAAAATGAAATAGGCCTACCTAGTTACGCCCCTGTTCATATTGCAAATTAGTAATTATAAAAAATAATTCAAATATCATATTTCAGAGGAAAAAAGGCATTTGTATTAAAGTATAAATTAAATGTCCAATGTTCAATTCATAAAACAACGTCATCGTTGTACAAAAATAAAGACAATAGAAAAAGCGGCACCAGTGAGACTCGATCCTCGAGATGCGATCTCACTGTAGTGTGTGTGCTACGTACCATTTAGGTATTTTACCATCTGGGTATGGCGTATTAATATATACAATGATATAGGTAAGGTGGAAATAAGGCGGTGATCAGGGTTATGGTAGGCGGAGCCTAGAGTGTTTTTGCTCTATAAAAAAGTGTTTACAGATACACAGCAAGAATGACATGTATTAAATGGCCATCCCATATGTAATGCAGGTTTATTATTTATTTTATTCATTTATTCGGAAAACGCTTTCAAAACAGTAGCACCCAAAGACCATACTAACTAAATGGTCTCAGTCCAAACGATAAAGTAAGATACACTCAACATAAAGGAAAATTACAGTATTAATACAAACAAAAGAGAGAAAAGAAATCATACACTCATGAATATCCCGACAAACGATATAAATTATTTACACCGAGATGGGCTCAAGTCATGACGCGTAGAGCGTGATATTATTGATTAATGATCATAATATTATTTAATAACGGTATATAACTTAAGTCCATGGTAACACTGTTCTACAACATGACCATGCTAGTTGTAAATGTAATAATGATTTACAAAAGGCATCAAAATGTCTAATCGATTAAGGCATTTTATGAGTAGTTATAAAGGGGTGACAGACAAACAAATAAACTACCTAAAATTATACATAGGTTTTGTATGCAGTAGTAGCGTAAAAATTGAACGCCGGCGGTAATGTGCATAAACCCGGAACAATACATTTTATTCTATTAAACGCGGCGCGGCGGGAGATGCGGGGATCGATCCACTTTTACCGATATTATGTGTGTAGCTGTTTTTACCAGTCGTTTTGATTTACGTACACTACACATTATACTGCCAGTGGGTGATGGGTCGGGGATAGGTCATCATATTAATGGAGCATCCAATCTAGGTCGATTGAATGAGAAGCTTGTTGGGGAAGGTAGGTGTTGGGGGGGGGGGGGGGGGGGTGTAAAGACAATACATTAATTTCGATAACATACATTTCGATAATATTAACCGATCACTTTACCATAATCACAATCATGATAACGGACTAAGCATCCAATCAATGTAGGTCGTTTGAATGAGAAGTTTGTTAGGGAGGGGAGGGGGTGGGTAACACAATGCATTTCAATAACATAAACACAATAGAATAGCTGCACGTGACACGTGTATGTTCACTTTTATTACATGTATAATTAATGTGGTTCCGCGGTTCAAGTCTACGTCTGCAGCGCAAGTCTGCAATAATGTTGCGTGCAGTCGTAGTATAGTATTGTATTCAATGACAAATCGGCTATTTGAGGACGGTAGTGATGGAAACAACCCGCCAGTAATGACGACAGTGTTATTTTCCTTGATTTAGCCAACTGCTGAATAAATTTGGAGTCTATTATGTACAAATTTTACGACTATTTTACTATTTTTCTGTCACTGGTTGGGCAACTGCCCGACAGTACCAATCTTGACCGACACGACTCTATAATATTGCACTCCCCCTGCATCCCCTGGCTACGCCACTGATTTATATAACCGTACAAATGACATCGCACATTCAACTGTCGAGCGAAAATTTGGAAAGTATAGCATTCTGGAAGATGCCACCTTCATGACAGCGTTTTTTTATCTTCGGTTATCGGATATTATAGAAGTTAGAAACCAGCCCGGAGGCGGGCCCAGTCTTGATTACGATAGCAAACACTATCATCCAAATGTTGGTAGATTGAAATTCGGATTTGGAAGGAAATAACAAGATGCGTCGATCAATGTTGCATCGGGACACGGAATGGTCATAAATGTGATGTAATGCCTAATTTGAACAACCAATAATGACAATGCTGTCTACTGACCAGGGATAGCACTGGATCAAAAATGTGAGAGGTCCCATAACATTTTTCAGGACCCCGTAGGACTTCAAAAAACAAATTTAAGGGGTCCCCCAAGAAATTGAGGGGTCCTAAAGTTTGGGTATTTGAAAATTTTACTTTTTTACGGACAGTTTTAATGAATTTATATTGTGAGCAAAGGATGGATATGTAATTTACAGAATTTCTTAAGGTTTCCATTTCCATACATCGTCAACTTTAAGGGGTCCCTTCAATTTTGATCGGGACCCGCAAGTCTTTCCAATTTGAAACCTGACGCGTCACTATTCGAAAGTGAGAGGTCTAGGACGCGCAGACGCGTCAGAATGCGACCCCTGCTACTGACGATAGCAAACATGGTATTCCAAAATGGGTTGATTTAAACTCGGATTTCGAGGCAATTAACAATGTATGTGTAAATAATGAAGAAATTGTTATAACAAGGATTTGGCATCATTTACCGCAGGTATCTTAAAGTGCTATAGAGACTGAAGCTATCCTACTTTCAAATGAAAGCTACATTTCTTAGCTACATACCCCCATAGTTTCAGCACTCTAGAACTGTTAGTAGCCTAAGTGCAGGAGTAAGGAAAATAACCAACAGGGCGGACTTACCCCACAATCACGCCGGGGCAGGTTCGCCCTCATAGTGATAGGCAAGCTCATCCGGCTTCATAGGCAAGTTAAATATAGCAGAATATTCCATGTAAAGAATGATTAAAAGTCAACTAGACACAACTATGACAAATTAGGCCATGTGGCCCCAACATTTGAAATGGACACATCATGTGTCCATTTATTATGTTGGGGCGAGTCCGCCCGTTCTTAGCGTGTAATTGGGCATGGGCGGACTCGCCCCGGCGAAATTGGGCGAACTCGCCCCAGGGCTCATTTTTTGTAAATCTCA
Source organism: Ophiura sarsii (assembly GCA_035610835.1). Lineage (NCBI taxonomy): Eukaryota > Metazoa > Echinodermata > Ophiuroidea > Amphilepidida > Ophiuridae > Ophiura > Ophiura sarsii. Next base: position 24,745,491 of record CM069445.1, on the reverse strand, counting down.
TGGTATACCTACTAAACACGGAATGGGAAGTGTTTAACTGCATAATATGTCAGGCAAAAACCTTACCTTTTGAATGACTATAAAAGTTAGTACCATCGCTGCGATGTCTTTAGATTAATGCAACATTTTTAATGACAAATAATTTTACTTATTTAAAAACAATTATTCAAGATAAATCCGTATGGGAGATGTATCCGGGTCTGAAGTTTTTTTTATTAAAATAGCTACTTTGCTATGACCGGTCGGTACAACCGAATTACACCAGTCTGATACTTGTTCAGCAGTCACGTGATGAGAAACACGTGGTGGGCGGACTCGCCCCGCCGGGCGGACTAGCCCGCTCTCCCCTACTTTCGTGACATCATTCCCCAATTAATCCTAGTGACATCTTGTAGTAGGTCGGCAACATTTACAAAAGAAGAAAATGTTACAACAAGGACTTGGCATCATACATGTAGTATAACAGCTATAAGTCGTGCGTGACATCATTCACTTAGTAGGTTTAATAGTTAGGGTATGTAATATACGGGTGTCATTCTCCAATTGACCCTACTAATATCCTGGAGGACGGCATCATTTACATGAAGAAAATTACAATAGGATCATTATAGTGTATCTTCGCTAACGTGGCTGACATCATTCCCCAATTGACCGTTCTGATATCCTGGATGGAGGTCGTTATCATTCACAAATGAAGAAAATGTTACAATAAGGATTTGGCATCATTTACCCTAGAAGATATAACAGCTATACGGGTGTGACATCATTCCCCAATTGACGGTCTGACATCATGGAGGTAGGCGTCGGCATCATTCACAAATAAATAAATGTAACAACAAGCATTGTTATTGGCATCATTTACCTTAGAAGTAGGTATAGCAGCTATATTTTCCTGACATCATTCCCTAATTGACCCTATTAATAACGGGAGGTCGGCATCATTCACAAAGGAAGAAAATGTAACAACACTAAGGACTAGCATCATTTACAATAGTAGGTTTAATAGCTATACGTGCGTGACATGATTCCCCAATTGATCCTACTGATATCATGGAGGTCGGCATAATTCACAAATGAAGAAAATGCTCCAACACGGACTTGGCATCATTTAGCTTAGTTGGTTTAATAGCTACTATACGTGCGTGACATAATTCCCCAATTGACCCTACTGACATCCTGGTAATCGGCTTCATTCACAAATGAAGAAAATGTTACAACAAGGACTTAGTATAATTTACATTAGTAGGTTTAAGAGCTATACGTGCGTGGCATCATTCCCCAATTGACCATACTGACATCATTTTAGTCGGCATCATTCACAAATGAAGAAAATGTTACAAGGACTTAGCATAATTTACATTAGTAGGTTTAAGAGCTATACGTACGTGCGTGGCATCATTCCGCAATTGACCCTACTGACATCCTGGTAGCCGGCATCATTCCCAAACGAAGAAAATGTTGCAACAACAAACACTTGGCATCATTTAAGTTATAATAGCTACACGGGTGTGACATAATTCCCCAATTGACCCTACTGACATCTTAGAAGTCGTAACAAGGGTTTGGCAATAATTTGTATTATTATCTCCAACAGCTATACGGGAGAGACATTATCTCCAATTGATAATACCGACATCATAGAAGTCGGCATCATTTACAAATGAAGGAAATGTTACAACAAGCATTGGGCATCATTTACCTTGGTTGGTTTAGTAGCTATAGGTGCGTGACATCATTCCCCAATTGACCCTACTGATATCCTGGATGTCGGCATCATTCACAAATGAAGAAATGTTGCAACATGGGTTTGGCATCATTTATATTAGTACCTATAACAGCTATACGGGCGAGACATCATTCTCCAATTGATAACACCGACATCATAGAAGTCGGCATCATTTACAAATGAAGGAAATGTTACAACAAGCATTTGGCCCCACAACTTAGTAGGTTTAATAGCTTTACGTGGTGGGTGACATAATTCCCCAATTGACCCTACTGATATCCTGGATGTCGGCATCATTCACAAGCGACGAAAATGTCATGGCATGTCATATCGTGACATGTCATATCGTGTCATGTCATGTCGTGTAATGTCATGTCGTGTCAGGTCATGATGTGGCGTGTCGTGTCGTGTCATGTCATGTCTTGTTATGTAGTGCCACGCCGTGCCATGTCGTGTTGTATCGTGTCGGGTCATGTCCCGTCATGTATTGTCTTGTTTTTGTCTTACACTTGTTTGATTTTCTCTGGTTAAATGTACATTGTCTTCTGTGTCAATATAAATTTGTAATATATTATTACACAGGTATCATTTGAGTTACCTTAATATGTTTTTTTTAAATATTATGTTGCAAACTAAAAGAAAAAAGAAAGAAAAACAGTCGGCATCATTCACAAAATGAAGAAAATGTTACAACAAGGATTTGGCATCATTAACCTTAGAGGGTATAACAGTTATACGGGTGTGACATAATTCCCCAATTGACCCTACTGACATCCTGGCGGAGGTCGGCATCATTTACAAATGAAGGAAATGTTACAACAACGACTTGGCATCATTTAGCTTAGTAAGTTTAATAGCTTTACGTGCGTGGCATCATTCCCTAATTGAGCCTCTACTGATATCCTGGAGGTCGGCATCATTCACAAATGAAGAAAATGTTACAACAAACAAGGACACAATTTACATTAGTAGATTTAAGAGCTATACGTGCGTGGCATCATTCCCCAATTTACCCTACTGACATCCTGGTAGTCGGCATCATTTACAAAAGAAGAAAATGTTACAACAAAGACTTGGCATCATTTACATTAGTAAGTTTAATAGCTTTACGTGCGTGGCATCATTCCCCAATTGACTCGACTGATAACCTGGAGGTCGGCATCATTCACAAATGAATAAAATGTTACAACAAGGACTTGGCATAATTTACCTTAGTAAGTTTAATAGCTATAAGTGCGCGACATCATTCCCCAATTGACCCTACTGACATCCTTGTTGTCGGCATCATTCACAAAAGAAGAAAATGTTACAACAAAGACTTGGCATCATTTACATTAGTAAGGTTAATAGCTTTACGTGCGTGGATTCATTCTCTAATTGAGCCTCTACTGATATCCTGGAGGTCGGCATCATTCACAAATGAAGAAAATGTTACAACAAGGACATAATTTACATTAGTAGATTCAAGAGCTATACGTGCGTGACATCATTCCCCAATTTACCCTACTGACATCCTGGTAGTCGGCATCATTTACAAAAGAAGAAAATGTTACAACAAAGACTTGGCATCATTTACATTAGTAAGGTTAATAGCTTTACGTGCGTGGATTCATTCTCTAATTGAGCCTCTACTGATATCCTGGAGGTCGGCATCATTCACAAATGAAGAAAATGTTACAACAAGGACATAATTTACATTAGTAGATTCAAGAGCTATACGTGCGTGACATCATTCCCCAATTTACCCTACTGACATCCTGGTAGTCGGCATCATTTACAAAAGAAGAAAATGTTACAACAAAGACTTGGCATCATTTACATTAGTAAGTTTAATAGCTTTACGTGCGTGGCATCATTCCCCAATTGACTCGACTGATATCCTGGAGGTCGGCATCATTCACAAATGAAGAAAATGTTACAACAAGGACTTGGCATAATTTACCTTAGTAAGTTTAATAGCTATAAGTGCGCGACATCATTCCCCAATTGACCCTACTGACATCCTTGTTGTCGGCATCATTCACAAAAGAAGAAAATGTTACAACAAAGACTTGGCATCATTTACATTAGTAAGTTTAATAGCTTTACGTGCATGGCATCATTCCCTAATTGAGCCTCTACTGCTATCCTGGAGGTCGGCATCATTCACAAATGAAGAAAATGTTACAACAAGGACATAATTTACATTAGTAGATTTAAGAGCTATACGTGCGTGGCATCATTCCCCAATTTACCCTACTGACATCCTGGTAGTCGGCATCATTTACAAAAGAAGAAAATGTTACAACAAAGACTTGGCATCATTTACATTAGTAAGTTTAATAGCTTTACGTGCGTGGCATCATTCCCCAATTGACTCGACTGATATCCTGGAGGTCGGCATTATTCACAAATGAAGAAAATGTTACAACAAGGACTTGGCATAATTTACCTTAGTAAGTTTAATTAGCTATAAGTGCGCGACATCATTCCCCAATTGACCCTACTGACATCCTTGTTGTCGGCATCATTCACAAAAGAAGAAAATGTTACAACAAAGACTTGGCATCATTTACCTTAGTAAGTTTAATAGCTATACGTGCGTGACATCATTCCCCAATTGACTCTACTGATATCCTGGGGGTCGGCATCATTCACAAATGAAGAAAATATTAATACAACAAGGATTTGGCATAATTTACATTTAGTAGATTTAAGAGCTATACGTGCGTGGCATCATTGCCCAATTTACCCTACTGACATCCTTGTTGTCGGCATCATTCACAAAAGAATAAAATGTTGCAACAAAGACTTGGCATCATTTACCTTAGTAAGTTTAATAGCTATACGTGCGTGACGTCAATCCCCAATTGACCCTACTGACATCTTGGAGGTTGGCATCATTTACAAATAAAGAAAATGTTGCAACATGGGTTTGGCATCATTTATATTAGTAGCTATAACAGCTATACGGGCGAGACATCATTCTCCAATTGATAACACCGACATCATAGAAGTCGGCATCATTTACAAATGAAGGAAATGTTACAACAAGCATTTGGCATCACTTACCTTAGTAGGTTTAATAGCTTTACGTGCGTGACGTAATTCCCCAATTGACCCTACTGACAACCCGGAGGTCGGCATCATTCACAAACGACAAAAATGTTACAACATGGATTTGGCATCAATTTCATTTAGTACGTTTAATAGTGTAAACGGGCGTGACATCATTCTCCAATTGACCCTACTGACAACCTGGAGGTCGGCATCATTTACATTAGTAAGTTTAATAGCTTTACGTGCGTGGCATCATTCCCCAATTGACTCGACTGATAACCTGGAGGTCGGCATCATTCACAAATGAATAAAATGTTACAACAAGGACTTGGCATAATTTACCTTAGTAAGTTTAATAGCTATAAGTGCGCGACATCATTCCCCAATTGACCCTACTGACATCCTTGTTGTCGGCATCATTCACAAAAGAAGAAAATGTTACAACAAAGACTTGGCATCATTTACATTAGTAAGGTTAATAGCTTTACGTGCGTGGATTCATTCTCTAATTGAGCCTCTACTGATATCCTGGTGGGCGGCATCATTCATAAATGAAGGAAATGTTTCAACAATGACTTGGAACCATTAACCTTAGTAGGCCAACTATAAGGGTGACATCATTCCCCAATTGACCCTACTGACATCCTGGAGGTCGGCATCATTTACAAAGGAAGGAAATGTTACAACAAGCATTTGGCATCATTTAACTAGTATGTATAACAGCTATATTCGCGTGACATCATTCCCCAATCCCCAATTGACACTACTAACAGCCCTGAGTTCGGAATCATTAACAATGGAAGAAAAGATTACAACAAGGACATGGAATCATGTACCTTAGTAGGTTTAATAGCTCTACATGCGTGACATCATTCCCAAATTAACCCTACTGATATCCGGAGGTCGGCATCATTCACAAATGAAGAAAATGTTCCATAAGGACGTGTCATCATTTACCTTAGCAGGTTTAATAATAATAATGTATACGGGCGTGACATCATTCCCCAATTGACCCTACTAACATCTTGGAGGTTGGCATCATTTACAAATAAAGAAAATGTTGCAACATGGGTTTGGCATCATTTATATTAGTAGCTATAACAGCTATACGGGCGAGACATCATTCTCCAATTGATAACACCGACATCATAGAAGTCGGCATCATTTACAAATGAAGGAAATGTTACAACAAGCATTGGCATCATATACATTAGTAAGTTTAATAGCTTTACGTGCGTGACTCAATTCCCCAATTGACCCTACTGACAACCCGGAGGTCGGCATCATTCACAAACGACAAAAATGTTACAACATGGATTTGGCATCAATTTCATTTAGTACGTTTAATAGTGTAAACGGGCGTGACATCATTCTCCAATTGACCCTACTGACAACCTGGAGGTCGGCATCATTCAGAAACGAAGAAAGTGTTACAACAAGGATTTGGCATCATTAACCTTAGTAGGTTTAGTTACTTTCCGTGCCTGACATCATTCCCCATTTGACCTGACCCTGGAAGTCGGCATCATTCACAATTACAAATGAAGAAATGTTACATTAAGGATATGGCATCATTTGCCTTAGTAGGTACTGAGCTATACGGGTGTGACATCATTCACATAGGAAGAAAATACAACAAGGATTTGGCATCATTTACTTATACGGGTGTGACATCGTTCCCCAATTGACTCTACTGACATCCTGGAGGTCGGCATCATTCACAAATGAAGGAGATGTTACAACAAGCATTTGGCATCATTTATCTTAGTAGGAAGTTTAGCTATACGTGCGTGGTATCATTCCCCAATTGAACCTAGTGATATCCTGGTGGGCAGCATCATTCACAAATGAAGGAAATATTCCAACAATGACTTGGAACCATTAACCTTAGTAGGCCAACTATACGGGTGACATCATTCCTCCATTGACCCTACTAACAACCTGGAGGTCGGCATCATTCACAAAGGAAGAAAATGTTACAACAAGGACTTGGCATCATTTACCTTAGGTTTAATAGCCATACATGCGTGACATCATTCCCCAATTGACCCTACTGATATCCTGGATCCATTACTCATTCACAATCGACGATAATGTTACAATATGGATTTGGCATCAATTTCCTTAGTAAGTTTAATAGTTATAAGGGTGTAACATCATTCCCCAATTTACCCTACTGACATCCTGGAGGCTCGTTCGGCATCATTTACAAATGAAGAAAATGTTACAACAAGGACTTGGGATCACAGTATAACAGCTATACGTGACTGACATCATTCCCCAATTATTGACCCTTCTGATATCCTGGATGTCGGCATCATTCCCAAATGAAGGAATGTCTACAAAACAAGCATTTGGCATCATTTACCATTACCGTAAATAGCTATTATTTACGTGGAATCATCCCCCAATTGACCCTACCAACAGCCTAGCTTTACGTGCGTGGCATCATTCCCTAATTGAGCCTCTACTGATATCCTGGAGGTCGGCATCATTCACAAATGAAGAAAATGTTACAACAAGGACATAATTAGATTTAAGAGCTATACGTGGTGGCATTATTCCCCAATTTACCCTACTGACATCCGTGGTAGTCGGCATCATTTACAAAAGAAGAAAATGTTACAACAAAGACTTGGCATCATTTACATTAGTAAGTTTAATAGCTTTACGTGCGTGGCATCATTCCCCAATTGACTCGAGTAACTCGACTGATATCCGGAGGTCGGCATCATTCACAAATGAAGAAAATGTTACAACAAGGACTTGGCATCATTTACATTAGTAGGTATAACAGCTATACGGGTGTAACATCATTCCCCAATTTATACCCTACTGACATCCTGGAGGTCGGCATCATTTACAAATGAAGAAAATGTTACAACAAGGACTTGGGATCACAGTATAACGGCTATACGTGACTGACATCATTCTCCAATTAACCCTTCTGATATCCTGGAGGTCGGCATCATTCACAAATGAAGGAAATGTCTACACTAAGCATTTGGCATCATACCATTACCGTAGTAGGTATAACAGCTATTATTTACGTGGAATCATTCCCCAATTGACACTACTAACAGCCTGGAGGTCGGCATCATTCACAAAGGAAGAAAACATTACAACAAGGACTTGGCATCATTTACATTAGTAGGTATAACAGCTATACTATACGGGTGTGACATCATTCCCCAACTGACCGTGATGACATCCTGGAGGTTGGCATCATTCACAAATGAAGGAAATGTTACAACAAGTATTTGGCATCATTTACCTTAGTAGGTTTAAGAGCCTTTACTATACATGCGTGGCATCACTTCCCCAATTGACCCTACTGATATCCTTGAGGTCGGCATCATTCACAAATGAAGAAAATGTTACATCAATGCTTAGCATAATTTAAATTAGTAGGTTTAAGAGCTATACGTGTCATTGCCCAATTGACCCTACTGACATCTCGGGTAGTCGGCATCATTGCATCATTCACAAAAGAAGAACATGTTACGACAAAGACTTGGCATCATTTACCTAATAGTAGGTATAACAGCTGTACGTGCGTGGCATCAACCACAATTGACCCTTACTGATATCCATGAATTCCCTTAGTAGGTTTAATATAGTTATAATACGGGTGTAACATCATTCCCCAATTGACCCTTCTGATATCCTGGAGGTCAGCATCATTCACAAATGAAGAACATGTTACAACAAGCATTTGGCATCATTTAACTTGTATGTATAACAGCTATATTTGCGTGACATCATTCCCCAATTGATCCTACTTAACAATCTCGAGGTCGGCATCATTCAAAAAGGAAGAAAATGGTACAACAAGGACTTGGCATCATTTAACTTGTATGTAAATAACAGCTATATTTGCGTGACATCATTCCCAATTGACCCTACTAACAATCTCGAGGTCGGCATCATTCAAAAAGAAAGAAAATGTTACAACAAGGACTTGGCATCATTTACCTTAGTAGGTTTAATAATAATAGCTCTACATGCGTGATATCATTCCCCAATTGACCTTATATCCTAGAGGTCGGCATCATTCACAAATGAAAAAAAAAGGTTCCAACAAGGACTTGGTATAATTTACATTAGTAGGTTTAAGAGCTATACGTGCCTGGCATCATTACACAATTGACCCTACTGATATCCTAGAGGTCGGCATCATTCACAAATGAAGAAAATGTTACAGTAAGGATTTGACATCATTTACCTTTAGTAGGTATAACAGCTATACAGGCGTGACATTATTCCCCAATTGACCCTACTGACATCCTGGTTGTCGGCATCATTCACAAAAGAAGGAAATGTTACAACAAGGACTTGGCATCATTTACCTTAGTATGTTTAATAGCTTTACGTGCGTGACATCATTCCCAATAAACCCTACTAATATCCTTGAGGTCGGCATCATTCAAAAGTGAAGAAAATGTTACAAGGGTTTGGCATCATTTATAATAGTAGCTATTACAGCTATACGGGCGAGACATCATTCTCTATTGATAATACCGACATCAAAGAGGTCGGCATCATTCAAAAATGAAGGAAATGTTACAACAAGCATTTGACATCATTTACCTTAGTAGCTTTTAATAGCTATACGGGCGTGACATCATTCCCCAATTGAACCTACTGATATCCTGGAGGTCGGCATCATTTACAAACGACGAAAATGTTACAACATGGATTTGGCATCAATTTCATTAGTAGGTTTAATAGTAATACGAGCGTGACATCATTCTCCAATTGACCCTACTGACAACCCGGAGGTCGGCATCATTCACAAACGACGAAAAATGTTACAACATGGATTTGGCACCAATTTCATTAGTACATTTAATAGTTATACGGGCGTGACATCATTCTCCAGTTGACAGTTGACCCTACTGACAACCTGCGAGGTTGGCATCATTTACATTAGTAGGTTTAATAGCTATATGGGTCTGTCATCATTTCCCAATTAACCATTCTGATATCCTGGAGGTCGGCATCATTTAAAGGAAGAAAATAATCCAACAATGACTTGGCATCATTTACCTTAGTAGGTAGCAATACGTGTGTGGCATCATACCCGAATTGACCCAACTAACAACCTGGAGGTCGGCATCATTCACAAAGGAAGAAAATGTTACAAGGACTTGGCATCATTTACCTTAGTAGGTCTAATATTCATACATGCGTGACATCATTCCCCAATTGACCCTACTGATATCCTGGAGGTCGGCATCATTTAAATGAAGAAAATGTTCCAACAAGGACTTGGAATCATTTACCTTAGTAGGTTTAGCTATACGTGCGTGGCATCATTCCCCAATTGACCCTAGTGATATCCTGGTGGGCGGCATCATTCACAAATGAAGGAAATGTTCCAACAAGGATTTGGAACCATTTACCTTAGTAGGCCAACTATACGGGTAACATCATTCCCGAATTGACCCAACTAACAACCTGGAGGTCGGCATCATGTGGGATCATTCACAAAGGAAGAAAATGTTACAAGGACTTGGCATCATTTACCTTAGTATGTTTAATAGCCATACATGCGCGACATCATTCCCTACTGATTGACCCTACTGATATCCTGGAGGTCGGCATCATTTAAATGAAGAAAATGTTCCAACAAGGACTTGACATCATTTACCTTATTAAGTAGGTTTAGCAATACGTGTGTGGCATCATTCCCCAATTGACCCTAGTGATATCCTGGTGGGCGGCATCATTCACAAATGAAGGAAATGTTCCAACAAGGACTTGGAACCATTTACCTTAGTATATAGGTATGAAAGCTATACTTGCGTGACATCATTCCCTAATCGACCCTACTAACAGCCTGGAGGTCAGCATCATTCACAAATGAAGAAAATGTTGCAATTTGGAGATAGATTTAAAAAAAATTAGGGCCCCAGTTTTAGCTATTTGGAGCACCATTTTGCAGCCTACCACTTGTAGACAACTGCCATTTTGTGGCATTATCTAGGTGTCAACTTGTTTTGGCCCTAAATCAGTCGTTTATATGTTACTATTATTTTCATTCACACATTTTGTCTACTCATTCGGTATACACTCATAATATAAGAGGACAAAACTACAAATGCTTTTAATCAATGCAAGGAAGTACACGAGTTGGAGAATAAACGTTCTGTTTAAGATATGGCCATGTCTTACAGACGATACCATTACGTAAACATGATGGGTCTCCTATGTTACATGAGGAGTAAACACAATGCCGGGTCTAAAACAAAACATTTATTCACATTAGCATCACTAAATTTGTCATATAATTTAATTTTCGAACAATTCATTACAATGCAATTATTTTTTCCCTTCACCTGCCACATTTCAAACTCAGGATAATTAACCAAAATATCAGTCTTCTCAAGTTCTCACCACAATTAAAAGGTAGTGATTTACGGTGAATGGAATTATTTCTGTAAACAACATTAAACACGACTTTTCAATTGTTATTAGCATCATTATTTTATTTTAATGCAGGCTAAATAATTGATTCATAAAATAATTACCCGGTGAAAACGTTGAACTCTAGATGGAACATTTGTTATTAACTACATCCCTAGTATATTATTTTGAAGATGCTCTCCCAGCAACCAGAGCGTCGCTTTACCATCGCAGGTACGTGGCCCTACATCCCATCCCAACTGTTATATTGTCTCATATAATATGTAGCAATCAATAATTAATAACACACGCATTTAGGCGGGTTTACCATTAAAACAATTTATTATTTCTTTTTTATCCAGTAAACATAACCATATAAAACAAGGCAAATTACAAACAATCAGAAATGCTGCTAATGTACGAGGGTCATTCAATAAGTTCTACCTCCTACCTGATAACTTTTGTTATTATATAAGCCAGTCTTATGAAATATTACACAATTGCAGCTTGGAATCTCAGCTACAAATCCATAGTACAATAATCTGAGTAATGGTTTACTTTTCTGTATATGCAGAACCTATCGGTCAATTATATCCGTCCTAAATGTCAGATATCTCTTGAACACTCTATTAATAATAAAGGTGACTGATTTTTCAGAAAAAATATGCCCTTTGATTAGCCAGAACCAAATCCGGACAACCATTAAATTTACCCTCCCTTAGAGAACCCTGCAAAAGTCATATTTGAATTTCATAAGAAGTAAGAGATCTTCAATATACAGGACTAAAGGAGGGATTATAAGTCTCTCAAAGAGATAATTTTATATCATTGCCTACCTGATTGTCCATTCTGAAGGTTGTTGTACATAAGGAAAACGCAAAAGGTACCTATTATGTTAAAGATTTCACATACGAGGCACATCACCATGACTTAACTGGTAACAATGAAAATTTGCCCAATTAGCAGTATTCCAATATGCCAAAGGCATATAATCAATACATTCGAGTTGATATTACACAATTTGCAAGCCCGCAGGTGTTAATATTGCTTACAATCTCATGTATAATACTGTAATATATTCAGATATCATTTATGGATTTCCATTTTAAATATTTAAACCATGCTTTTATATCTAACCACACACTACCCCCCCCCCCCCCCCCCCCCAACAAAAAAAACAACCACCCATGTATTTATTTTTAAGGTAATTTTCCATTTCCGTTGTCCAAAATCTCTCTCTGGCTTTGACCCCATTGTAACAAAAGTGAGACAGGTATCAATTATGATTTACCATAAATGTGTAGCTATGATTACGAGCTATAATCATGACAATGTCATAAGGCTGACATTCATATAGCGATGTTATGAGTAAGGAGGTACAACTTATTGAATGGCCCTCGTATATAAACTGCTCAAAAAAGTTTGGAAATTTGTATTCAATCGCCATTTTTTTGAATATTTTGTGATATATTCATATTGTGAATCATATCAATGTAAAGCTGATAATGTTCTTCTTTCTAATGATATCTTCTATTGTAGCAATCACTTGTTTCAGTGCTTAGCCATATGCTTGAGAATGGGGGGAGGTCGCATTCAAAATGTGCCAAATTCCCCACTATTCTGCGCTCTTTGCCGTCTGATAAATGAAGTGTTACATTGACCACACAGTGTAGAGTGATGCTCTATTGACTTTTAAGCATAAATAGTGTTGATTTTGGCACATTCAGATTGAGACCTCTGTATGTTCTCAAGCAAGTGGCAGAGCACTGGAACAAGGTATTGCTATTGGGTATCATCGTAAAGATGAACACACTCAGCTTTTCATTGATATGCAACACAGTATGGAAATATCCCGAGATATTTGAACATTTTGTGATTGAAAACAAATTCCGAACTTTTTTGGGGCAGGTTAATTTGCTTAAAAACATTCACGGTTCTAAATTATACAGAGTTTTGGCAAAACCCTTACTTTTGGACAGGTTTCAATAAAGTATTTGATCGGTCAGCGAATGAGAATGTTATATTTACAATACATTACTGCAAGAATGAAAGCACTGTTATTTGTTTTGTATTTCATCCAAATCGATCTTTGTCATTTAGAGGATATGAAAAATCACATATTTTGACATTTACTCTTTTCTGACTTGTCAAACAAATCCAATGTTAATTCAGCGTAGGTCTTCTTACTTACGTTGCACCTAGCGTGTCCATAAAAATTATGTACAAATGTTATCAATATATTATGAATATGCATGTGAACTCAATGTTCATAAAGCGATGACATGGCATAGCACAATGTGAAGACCAAACCAAAATTGCACTTTGTAGACTTATAATGCAAATTGCACCTCACCTCTGATAGTGCATGGGCATTTAAGTATATCATATTACCTTCATGCCAAAGAGAAGCAATCATGCAATCAAAGACAAAGATCTATAGTTTATATCGTCACTATTCTTTCAAAACCTTGTATCTCCATCCAGCCTTTCAGCATGTATAAAGTAATACTTCCTAATGACATTTAGGCGGTCTGCTCTAAACATTTTAAGTGACAAAATCTCATCTATCAAAACCTTGTAAGTTCTCTTGTCCCGGAACATGTATAAAGCAACTCTTCCTATGCATAACCGTTGGCAGTTTTACTTTATACATGCTGAAGGGCCGGAAAAACATACAAGGTTTTGAAAGAATAGCGACGATATGTTACATTTAGGGATTCAATCATGTTCCACCATTGTTCATCAGAAATTAACAATGATGTGCAGACGTATCGTACCGTCGGACGCAAAATTTCTGATGAACAAAGGCTTATTAAATGTGTTTATAATTCAGTCGGTTCCAAATTGGCAAAACCTGTTTACAGCAGCGAATGTATTCAGAAGAGCGTCGCGCGCAAATCAATGGCATGGCGAAATATGGCGCGCAATGACGCGCTGATACGCTTGGATTTCTTTTGGGCGTGTATAGATACAAACCAAAATTTCTCGCCAATTTGGAACTGAACTATTATTGTATTGGATTATTCTCACTATATTCCTATAATGCTATTCAACACAAATCTTAATGCTAATTTTGTCAGGAAAAGCCAAACAAAAGCAGAACAATAGTTTTGACATGTGTGATGCAAAATTGCACTTTGTAGTTTGCACCTGATGGCCATAGTTTTGACATGTATGATGCAAAATAAAATTGCACTTTGTAGTTTGCAACTGCATGATGGCCTTGAGCGTATTCAATGTGTGAACACCTTGGCCTTGATGCACTATTTTGCATAACAACTGTGGATTGATAACAAATCAACAACTGTACAATGAGTTGTTGAAAAGATTATTCATGTCAAAATATCACTTAGTGTTGGATGCTTGCTACTTCTTCCTTCTGTTTTTTTCGCATTCATCCAACAAATGTTTTGCATAGGTATTCACCACAGGCAATGGGGCCTAACTTAGTTCTTATAAAAGTAACCATTTGTTGACAATATTTTTAAAAATTGGCAAAAATCACCAAGGCATCCCCTTTAAATCAGCTGTTATTAGAGTATTTTAGTTATGTTTTGCTATTCAGGGCAAGCGCGTATATTTTAATCGCGTTTAAGAGCATCAAACTTGGCGATTAAACGATTTTTTAATGAGGCGTAGGCCTGTTAATGATCGGATGAATGCAGTCATCAAACCGTACAAATCGAGTATCGATTATATCCAGCGGAGTGGTGAATTGAGGTAATCAGTTGGTTCACTTCACATCTTAATGCTCGCTCAGTTTACTGGTAAATTTCAGCAAAGTATGTTTACTGAAAATTTACTTTTACAGAAGAACATCTAAGTTGGGGTACTGATTACCTTTTAAAGGTAGATGTTCCGATTTTCAACTTGAAGTTTTCTATTCTACATGAAAGGTCATCCTTAAAAACGTTGTGTCCCAAAATTTGAGATGCATAGCTAATTATGGTTCTTATTTTAGACGCACAAGATGCTGTGAACTGTACACAAACTATATCGGTGGTAACCACCATTTGCGGTAATTCAACGCTATTTCGTCGATTTCTCTGTCATTATACCGAATTAGGCCGTCAAATTTCAGTATGATGATGAGAAAAATACGAGCTTTCATATGATATGAAAATCTCCGTATGTTTGAAATAATTCTGTGTTACGAAAATGTGATCGGGTCATCTACCTTTAAAGTATTTTGAATAAGCGATGATGTACACTACCAGAACTTAGCGAGAATAAAGCAAGTTACTGTGTGGATGGAAATTCCCAATTCTCATGTATGACTTTTCTTTGCCACAACATGATAGAGGTCTCTTAAAAGTCCTTTTACAGCAATCCTATTTCCTGGTGTCTTGGTGATGTGGGACCTTATTGCGGTGACGAGGCACTGAAAAAGATTTAAAAGAAGTTTGAATTTACTACAATATATACAACTATAACCATATGCAGCCACGTTGGGCAAGTTTTTGTTCACTCTTGAGCATCACCACTTCTTACCAGGCACTTCCATCATACATGAATTAATGCTCGGATGTTTTGAATTGTTTTGGAATCTATTCCATCTTAATCATGCTTTTAAGTTAAGTTTGTTATTCTATTCTTTTGTGGCATTGATTTTGTCTGGACTTTGCTGGGTTTTTATCTACTGCTTGTTGTACGAGTCCAACGACCAGGTCATCAATGTAATCGGTTCAGGCATACTTTCAAGAAGTTTTAAATTAAAATTCCATCTTCAAGTCTTAAGTTTATCTTTGAGTTAAAGGTGTATGTTTCGATCACTTTTTTAGGGGTATGATTTTTTTTTCACATCAGAAGAATCCCGTATTTATCGCATTATGTCTGTAAAATGTTATGTAACAATTTATCTTAAAAGATCGCATTGTTCATCATGGCCTTCACCCTATTCGCAACACAGTGCACTTGCCCTGATTCATTGGTTTTATATAAATGACAATAACAAAAAAGTATTCAACCTATAATAGCCAAAAATATACAATTTTGGAAAGCTCTAAAATATGCAGATTAAAAAAAATGCAGTATACATCAGGGTAGGGTGCGTGCATAGGCAAACAAATATTTGTAAACTAAAAAAAAACACCCACAACTTAAGTTTAACATTCTGGCTTATCGAGGAATTCAAATATGTACAATTATGATTGGGATAGGGATGAAAATATTGTTGAGCTGATCAAAATATGAAAGAATTTTGATATATGTTTAACATTGTCAATCATAACATGCTAGCATTAGGTCAAGTCTAAATGTCAATGGCATATTTCACAAACCTAGAATGTTTACCCTTTGAAATTGCACATCACTAAATGATACTGATAGCACAATGAGCAGCTGGCAGCAGTGTGGAAAAGCTGCCAGTTTACATGATCTAACAGACGAAAAAGAAACATAAAATACAATTGTATTTTGGAGTGAAATTTGACTGAAACCTAAATCTTGTTCAGGTTTATGAACTATTTCAGTGCACATATATACACACAAAAAATGAATTTCTGAAAATTAGAATCTAGCAATGATTCAGGGATATTATCACAACATAATGGTGCCTGTTTATAAATATTTTATAGTACAATTAAAACCTCATGTTTGCATCTTCACTTCAATATTAGAAGATAGGGATGTTTTAATGAGGTAGTTACAAACATGTTTTTGACAGAACAGCTACGATTTGTAGAAATACTAACCTAAGTCGCTTGATGAAGGAACCCATTTATATGTTCTTCTACGACTACTGTAGCCACTAGGTCTTCCTTTGTTACACGTTCAGGCCTTTCTCCTTTATAGAATTGTGCCGACCAAAACGTACACAGCAGAGTATCAGGACAAAGTTTCTTCTTGAGCTGTAAGCAGAGAAATAAAATAAAATTTTGATATTTACAAGGGGATCACCACACATGTCTTCTTGGGGCGGTTTGTGGAATGTGTAAGAGGTGGACAAAATGGATGGATATAGCAGTCACTGAGCTACCTATCACATTAATCACATACAAGGCGGTGCTCGAAAGGCACACCTCGTCTGTTCATCAACAGTGTCTTGTAAAAAATTATGAATATATATTCCTCAAATTACTGCCCGTGTGTAAGACCTAGCCTCAAATTTATCAACCTCAGTTTTATGTTCTTTAAGTCTTGTCCCGAATAAGCGACCGCTCTCTCCTATGTAAGTTTTCTTACAACCGTTGCACGGAATTTCATACACAATTTCCGGAGTATGGTCTGGGTCCCGCTTGTCTTTTGGGTGGACTAACAGTTTCCGAAGCGTCGTGTGTGGCTTCATAGCCGTGGCGAAGCCGTGTTTCTTAAACACTCTTGATGCTTTCTCTGATAATCCCTGGACGTAGGGGATGACTACCAGGCCCTTGGATTTGTTGGCGTCGTCTTTCTTTGTGTTGGTTTTGTTCTCCTTTTTGCGGTTTCTTGCAGTTTCTTTCTTAAAGAACATAAAACTGAGGTTGATAAATTTGAGGCTAGGTCTTACACACGGGCAGTGAGAAAGGCGTCAGTAGGCGAACAACACAAATCGGCCATCACGGACCATGTGGCTGCCACTAATCATGCTATAAATTGGGACGAGGCCAAAATCATTGACAAAGAAGGACATAAAACCACGAGATGGCTCAAAGAAGCCATCTGGATCCGCAGGCGAGGACAAGACACAATGAATAAGGACGAGGGGGCTTACAAGTTGAATAACATTTACGACCAACTGATTGAAACTCCGCCCTCTATCGGCGAGAATCGTGCCTATAAAACCAATAGGACAAATCAGAAGGTTGCCAGTCAGATGAAGACTCCAGCTCAGTAAGGAGTCGAAACGTAACTAGTAAGTACGATTTATTGGATTCGTCAAAAGAACATTTTTATCACATATTTATGAACAATCCTGATGAATCTATATCAAGCTTTATTATTATTATTTATTTATGCATTTTAACCCCTGAGAACCCTGAAATAAAAACAATTGATCACAAGTTACCACCCGGGTGATAATCATGGTTTTCTTTTGACAATTAGACTATGATGGGAGAAAAACAGGCTAGAAAATTGGAAGGAATCCAAGAATTTAAGATTTGCGAAAATCCAATATGGATTCTCACAAATTTTAAAAATCGCACACAAACTCAATTGCCAAGAATCTTGGATTCTTCAATCTTGTAACATGTGGTTGTAGGTGAAACAAAATTCTAGTCCTAAAAACGGGTCAAATTTGCACGTCTATCCATTGTACATCAATGTTGGTTTGTTGCTATTCTATGTACCAGGCCATGCGTTTTGAACTCGCCACCCAAAAATGGCCCGTTGTTACATATTTTCAAATTGTGATCTGCTTAATTCATCATATCTCAGCAAAACATAAGGCTATTGTCATGTTTTTGGTCTCATTTAAAAGCTAATGAGTACCACTAACAAACCTGTAAATAGGAACAACATAGCTTTTCAATTAGCGAAGTTATGGTTGATTGAATTGCGAATTGTCAAGGTGGAGGAGGGGGGGATGCGGTACACACAAACTCTATGGGAACAGCGCGTTTCGCGTGTGTAAACTTGATTAAATTCACTACTGGGCAATTCCGTAGTTGCGGACGTACATTTCAGACACTTTGAGGGCTGGCAAAGTCTAAACTATACCAGTTGCTTGATTTTTAACACCTGGGTTTCAAGTACCTCTAGTAGGAGTACAAAACCTGAAAATTCCTTTGCTGTACCATTTTCGGTTTATGAGATATAGTGTGAAAACCCTCCGTTGCGGACGTACGCAGAGAAAGTGATTTTTTCAGTACACCTGTATTCCAATCAAAAAATCTCTGAAGTGTTCAGGTCTGTAATGAAAACTAATATTGTTTTGTTTGTAAGAGGGACAAACCTAAACAAAACCATCAGAGAAAATTATCAGAACCTTTATCTTGAAGTTAAAATTGACTGATGTTTAACCGTTGCGGACGTACATATTAGTGTTGCGGACGTACATCTCTGAAATAATTCACAGATGTACGTCCGACACACTTCAAGAGCCCATGTATTAAAAATGTAAACAGGTACAGAACAAAATAAGTTTCAAACATTAAGTATAAATCATCAGCCTTAGAAAAATACTTACCTCATTGGTTTCCAACATTGCCAAAGTATTGAACGGAGTGGTTAAAAGTAGCAGCTTTTGGGAGTGTACGTCCGACACAAAAGGTACCAAATTTAATCCAAAAAGTGTAATTCCTCTATATTTTGGTCATTTTAAGTAACTATTTTATATGATACATAACACATGTTCATTGTTGTATTGATTGTATCAATTTGTAATACTTGCCTTAGTTCATTCATGGAAATAATTGCACTTCAATGGTGCGATTTCTACTAAAAAACGCCCTGTACGTCCACAACAACCTCAAAATCAGCCAAACCGAGAATGTTAGGTCAAATTCCAAATTATATCATGTAACTACAACCTATAACCTTTGATATGAGACATAAATTAGGTTATTTCGACGATTTTCAATTTTTTCAATTTGGGTTACCTAATTACGGAACTGCCCCCCTACTAAAGTACTACATGGGCTACAAACTTGGTTTTGGTCTTAAATTACAGCTAAACAATTCTGCTAGTTGTTTTTTATCATTTTTAACTCTTTATGATTAGTTAAGTCCATAAAATATGAACTTTTACTTACGAAACTACCCATTTTCATGATAAACACTGTAGTAAGTAATTGATGCGGATGTCTTCAAAATCGAAAAGTTACTGTAAATTTGTAATTACTTATCCTATCACAGTCAAAGTATACATTTTCTAAAAGGAAATTTGATGAGGAATCCAAATAAGGAGTTACATTTTCAGTTAGGGTTAGGGCTAAAATGTTTTAGTCCAAAATATGTTGAATTGTAAAAAAAAATTAACATAATTTGGAACACCCTGTATTCTGAGATTAACAAGTAACTGTGATTTTTCTTTCTTCAAAGTCAGTAGGCTTCACCCATCCTCTAACCAAATAAATATTGTTTACTTTCATTTTATTACTGTAAGTTAGTAATAAGCAATGCATTGCAATCCACTTTTTATCCGGAAATTATTTTTTCCACCCTGTATAATTTCAAGGTCACCCTGTATAATGAGTTGAAATGTGCATATTTGGATTGCTTATGTCCTCAGCTTTCCATGTACACATTTGCTAGTTTAGGGTTAGTAATTGTGGAGATATTCCAATTTGAAACTCAATTGGTGTAAAAATGCATAATATTTGTGATGTAACGCTATAGGGTGGTGGCGAGTTCATAACACATGGCCACCATGCTGGCTGTCTGTCTGTAGTAGTAGCATTAACAGCCATTTTAATCTTCATAGATGTAAGGGGTCGTCCAAAATTATCGCCATTTTCACTTACGTACAGAGCGTACGTAACTTTTTACCCCCCTCCCCCCTCGAGTTACGTACGCAATAAATGGCGAAATTTTATTTTATTTTGTACTTTAACAAAAAAATCCCGTCTCTCAAGATCGCCATTTAAGTTACGTACGGTTGGGGTATATTTCGACCCCCTCCCCCCTCTTACGTACGCTTTGAACGTAACTGAAAATGGCGAAAATTATGGACGACCCCTAAGAGAATTCCTCACAGATGGGCTGAAAATACATGGAAAAGCATGGCAATTTTGAGTTTCCTATCAGTGGCGTAGCCAGGTTATTCATATTGGGGGGGGGGGGGGGGGGCGACAAATTAAAATGAACACACAAGACGTTTGTGATATAAGAAATTCGCACCTATATTTGGCACGATCGAGGTACATTTTGGCGCTAAATAAGCTTATAGCAAAGGATGTTGCCTTTTGGGGACACATGCGTGTGTACTTTTGACCATCATAATTCCATGATTCCTGTGGTCAAATAAATCGACAGTGCCAATCTCAACCGACACAACGTCAATATTGGGGGGGGGGGGCGATCGCTCCCCTCGCCCCCCTCTGGCGACGCGCCACTGTTTCCTATACTTTTTACAACCTTGAATTTTGTAGCAACAGTGCATTTAATAATAATATACGACTATATTAACCTACCCATTTCCATATTCTGCTAGATGTTTGCAAACAGTATTGGTCCTGCCAGGTTCTGTTGGTAACGATGGTATTTTGTCACAGCAATACTCTGCCCCGTCTCTTACGTGAGCCCATGTACATGTAGATATGTAGATCGCAAAACGACTCGAATACATGTTTACACCGGTGTTCTGAAAAGAAGAACAAAATGTAAGCAAATATCATTTTGGACAATTCTGTATACTGTAGGTAACCCCACAGGCCAAATCACATTATTGGCTCTCATTCACTGGAAATTGGTTTAACCTGATTTTTGTTTATGGCAAACTTCAGAGTCACTACATGACTATATATATCTGATAAATACTTTTGCGGAAATTGTGCAATATTTTGTCGCAGCGAGTAAAAGTAAAAAAACTGATTTTGGGGTAAAAAGAGTGGGGTCGTACTTACATAAATGAATTATGCAAATTGTCAAGAGGTTGTTCAGTGTTCAATGTGTTTGGTGAATGAATGAGCCATCAGACTTATATGGAAGTGCAGGATCAACACTTATAAGCTGATACCATAACAAAATACTGTGACTTGTACTATGAAAGAGGAGGGAGTACATCAAAAGGGGTCGAGCGTACGCCGTGTGAATTATTTGCAAAAAGGATGTCCGACCCCTCCAAAATATACGTCCGACTCCCACCTATTTTTATGTGTATTTATTTATTTGGAGATGAATGTGGAAATTTGTTTTTTTCTTCTGTATTATGTAGAGGCACGTCTATCATACAAACCCACATCAATGAAATATACACTATATCCCTACGGCCTACACTTTCTTAAAATTTGTACTCTTTCAAAGCATGTGGGAAAAAACCTATTCTGTGTACCCACATCCATCTCAATTGAGAATCCATTATTTTATGTTAGAATAATAGTATTACTATGGGCGACATACAAAACTGATAAAAATATCCAACTAACACTTAATAGTGAGGACTACCTAGACCTTTTTTGAAGTGTGCGAAACCGAAATGTACGTCCAACCTTGTACGAAATAGCCCTTTTCATTTCTATTTCGGTTTGTAACATTTTAAGATTAGTCATGACATTGACAAACTTTCACATACAAAGCACCTGATAAGGCCTATTTAAAAAAAAATTGTAGCGTTGTAACCTGATCTACTCTAAGTTGTTGTCCAACCGTACAGATTTTCCTAATTTTGGTTAGGCCAAACAAAGAAGAAGATCTGTCTCAGAAGCCCGCCAGCATTGGTATGTGAAATGAGCTATACGGCGCGTAGGTCTATGCGCTGGGGGCTTAAAAACTTTTTTTCTTTCTTTTTTTTTTTTTTTTTTTAGGATTTCTTTTAGGATTTCTTTTTATTTTTTAGGATTTTTAAAAAAAAAGTTTTAAAAAGTTCTCCGTAAGCTTGGATAAGCAAAACAAACAAAAAATAGCACAAAAAAAAGAAAATCATTATTATTTGTAACAAACAGTTGAAATTTGACAAAAACTTGCTACACACATTTGTTCACAAAAGTCGATCACTGCCTAAAAGTTGATTTGCAACATGTTCACTAGCTCACATTCAGGTTTTATTTGACCTAAGTTTAGCTCAGTCAGACTATTTTTAAATATCCAACCACTTGATGCCTCCTTAATGACCTATGACCTCAAATTACTCACAAACTCAATTAATTGGCTAGACTTACTGTTTAGTGTTTGAGCGTCAAACATTCTTCGCTGCACTTCTTTAATTTGCAGCACATCTCTATCGGTGCTTTTTATAACCTGTCCTGTACACAAAAATTATACATGATTATTGTTATTTAAAGGTGCATTCAATAAGATATTATAGGCCTTATTATCTTTATAGATCACAATATCTACCCCAATGTAAGCTGCTGAACAATCGATCGCCCTATTCCCGTACAGTCAAATGGTGACATAGCATATGGTCTGTCTAAAGCTACATGTACTGTATGTTTCATTCGTAACCATCCAGCTATTTCTATCCAGTCACAAAAATCACTGAAGCTTATTGGCCACAAGTTCCATATTGGCGAAACCTGTTTTATGAATTAAGAAGCGGAGTTCCTTTAGTATGGTACCCTACCACTGCATATTTTCAATGGGGGCTTTTAAAGAACGACCCATACACTTACACAGTGCGGTCTACAAATGTAGGGTATTCTAAAGCTTACCCGTAATCTTATTACTAAGAATCTAGCATTGCTCGCAAAATGCTTGCATGCCAGCGCAATATGGCACGCAATGTTGCAGTGTCAGTCATTGTTAGGCGCATGAAAGTCAATTGCGAGTTTCCCGTTACTTTTTTTCTCAAAGTGATGAGGCGACTTTTTCATTATTCATTATTCATTAATTGATCAGATTTCATTATTGACATGTAAATGCATGTTTGATCAACCAATATTGATACGGTGCTCATTTAAATAATATAAAAACATGTTTTTAAGGTGTTTTTGCAGAAACGAATATTAAAATGCATCAAAATAATGTTAGGTTTACGATTAAAAAAAACTTTTTTTTTCTCCAAAAAAATATTTAAAAAATCCAAAATTTCACCGATTTTTCAGATTTTCATTGATCACATCATCTTAAATACAAAAGTTCACTTTTACAAGGATTTCAATATTTTATATTTAAAAAAAAAAATTGAAAAAAAACCTGCATTTCACATTAGTTTTACAACAGGAGAGGAGCTTTGAGACAAAAAATTATTTAATTTGGCCTTATGAGCCTAGTTCTCAAATTCATATTTTAAGAAAGTGAAAAATGTGTTCAAATTGATAAAACTGGCAACAATTGTGTTTAAAAATAAATTATAATGATTTTTTTGGGAAACTTTGAAATTTTGACGCGGGTGAAAAAAAGTGATGGGGGCCCGGGGGGGGGGGGGGGGGGGGGGGGGGGGGTACTCACGTATGTAAGGCATACGGGGACGTGCCGCTCCAGTGCGTCGTTTTTTCATGAGACATCCTTAGCCATGGGTAGACTTTTCAACTGAAAAATCCTTAGACATGGGTCCTGTTTTTCTATTTTCGCAAAAATTTGCCAAAATTAGGTCTATTTTTCGCGAAAATTTGGTCTAAAATAAAGCAAAACCCTAAATATCACCCTTAGAAATGGGTAGGGGTTTGAATCTCCAGCGTCACACCCCCGACCAAACCAAATCCGAGTATCCCCCCCCCCCCCCCCGGATGCGGGCGGGTAACGGGAAACTCGATTATCGACTTTCATGCGCCTTATAAATGTGACACTTGCGTATGGCCAAATCGTGCTTCTTACGAAATAGGATTACTTTTGCGCACGGATAGATAAAAACCAAATATTTCTCGGGGTAAGGATTGAATTAAACTAGTCTCGAGTATTAGTAATAGTATTGTAATGTCATGCAGGGGCGTAACTACTTTTTTTGAGTGGGGGGATGAAAATTATCAGACTCAAATACGGCAGGGCTGTCAAGTTCAGAGTAATGTTCAGAGTGAGACTTTTTTAACCTCAAAATATTTTTTTACTCGCTACGCTCGTAAAACTATTGCCCGCCTTTTGTAAATAATACACTTTTTACAGATTGGGCTCATTTTGTAGCCCAAAAATTCAGGAATAATGCACTTGTCAATTGTCATTTTATGCCATCGGATTTAGGACTTTGGACCAACTATGTATTCTCTTACAGGCGCGGCGGAGCGTATTTGAAAATGGGGGGGGCACGAAAATGACGATCATGCAAGCGAAACGAGCGAAGCGAGTGGAGCGCCTTGCGGCGTGGGGTCCGGGGCCCGCTTAAGGGCCCCGGGAAATTTTGGGTTTTGATATGCGCTCAGGGGCCATTTCATGGCGTATTTTGGTATAATTAACACATTCATGACATTGTAAAAGGCTGTACTTTATACAGCAATAATTAAAAAAATTAAAAAATCCGCAACAAGATGAAAATGCTCTCATACTTTTGGACGGAAAAAACTACTATGGACTGAGACGAATCGTCTCAGCTACAACATAAGAAGGACATTGATACTCTCAATCAGTGGCAGTACCACCAGCATAAAGAAAATGGGGCCAAAGGGTGTTTTGTGAAAAAAAAATTGGCAAGGAAAAACGTTCGTTTTAAAATGCGCGCGAAGCGCGCGAAATTTTTTGGGTTTTAATGCAAAATTGCCTGTAGTTTAAGAGAATTTCATGTATTTTTGACACTAAATGTCAATCTTTTCAATTATTTTGGGGTCAAAAATGTTGTGGAGCTCGATTAAAGGAGTTCAGCCACAACTTTTCTAGGGGGGCACAGTGCACATGGTGTCCCACCACTTTCACGGATGGGGGGCACGTGCCCCCCTGGCCCCCCCCGGTTCCGCCGCCCTTGTTCTCTTATATACACTAGCCTATTGTGACTTTCTTTTCCCTTGCAACCAGATTGCTATAATATGAGTGTGCCTACAAAGTGTGCAGTGTGTGAATCTTTACGCCCACCTATTTGTTTAAATACGTCACTTTTAAAATTATTGGTTATGAAAAATCTGGGGGGGATGATTACATTAGGCATCCCCCCCAGGTAAAAATCTGGGGGGGATATATCCCCCCCATCCCCCCCTGTTGTTACGCCAGTGAATTGTCATGTAGTGCTGGGAGATATCTATCCCCAATGCCTGGCTTTACTATTATCGTTCATGCTTCACTATATCGATTATCGAATCATTGTAAGTCCATGATCGAAGATACACTTGCACTACGGTACTGATTGGGACTAGTCTATTTGGCCGGAACGGGATCACGAGACAGTGACGTAACTGCATATTCTACTAATTGCAGCACATAACGCACACGCGCCTACTGCCACTCGAGACGTTGAAAGACTGAAGATACAAACGCAGGCGTAAAAGCTGCACCTACGTCACTGTCCAGAGGAAGCCAAATAGAGAATAGGAGATCATTCAATCAAGCCAGGGTTGTGCCACTCAGCTTGCCGATCGGAAGCCACTTTTAAATTAAAATTTGGTCGGCATAGAATTGGTGGCGCTATACCGATAAAGGAGTGATTGTAGCAGACGACGCGACGCTGGCCACGTGTGTCTCACTTGATGACCCAATATGGCAGCGGGAGTGCACCATTTTGAATTATTTTTAACAGTCATCGCCCGGTTAACGATGAAAATTCTAATTATGATGAATTTGTCAAAATGATAAGATTCACGTTCACAAAA